>CAUYON010083109.1:0-20365 GCA_963573935.1 Arctocebus calabarensis
CAAAAAAAAAATCTCGAAAATATTATTATTCTTATATGTATATATAATTGCAGTCCAGTCCGGCAACAACGATCTGCTGTGAGAGGGGAGTGAGGGAGCAGGGCTCGTGGTGACTGCGGGGGAGGGGCCTCACAGTCGCTGTAGATCTCGGTGGTCGCAGTGGTGTGTTCCTATTCGCCGTGCGGCGGCTTCCAACTGCAGCAGCACCAGGGCGGAGGTTCCTATCTCTGCGAAAGTGTCCTCTTTATTCACATTGCGGTAACTTCAGAGTCACCGCAGAAGCACCAGGAGGCGGGGGTTGCTATGGCCGGGTTCCCAGCTGCTCTCAGCCTAAGAGGTGGGGGCTTTGTGACACTATGCGCAGGCAACCTCGGCATCACAAGCCGTGGTGGTTGCTATGGGAGTTATGGCCGCGGGTCGCAGCGGCTGTGAAGGCTAGAGGGGAGGGGCCACGTGGTCACTGTGGATCTCGGGGGCCGCAGCGGTGTGTCCCTATCACAGGGCGGTGGCTTCCAATTGCAGCAGCACCCGGGCGGAAGTTTCTATCTCCGCAAAAGTGTCCTCTCTATTCGCTGGGCGGCAGCTTCGGAGCGATGGCCACAATTCCCAGCTGCTTCCAGCCGCAGTGAAGGCTAAGGGGGCGGGGGCTTTGTGTCTCTATGAGCGGGGTGACCTCGGCAGCACAGGGAGCATCAGTTGCTATGGCCGTGGGTCGCAGCTGTTCGCAGCGGCCGTGAAGGCTGGAGGGGAGGGGAGGAGCCACGCGGTCACTGTGGATCTTGGGGCCGGCGGTGTGTCCCTGTTCGCGGGGTGGCGGCTTCCGCAGTGGCACCAGAGAATGATCCATTTTTGCCTTCCATTTCTCTTCTTCTTTGTAGGTTTGGGAGCATTCGAAAGCTTTGTCTTCAATGTCAGAAATCCTTTCTTCTGCTTGCTCCATTCTATTGTTGAGGATTCTACTGTGTTTCTCAAATCTTTGAGGACTGCAACTTCTTGTCTCAATGTGTCAAAATCTTTGGTCATTTGGTCTTTGATTTCCTTGACTTCTTGAGACAATTTTTGAAATGCTCCCAGAATTTCTATTTCCAATTTTTCCTCTATTTTATTGATCTTGTTTGTGATCCAAATTCTGAATTTGATTTCTGACATCTCAGCCATCTGTTTATGCATAGGATTGTCATTTATGTCCACCAAATTTTTCTTTGGGGGGGGTTGATGTACTCTGGCTGTTCATGTTGCCAGAGTTTTTTTGTTGATTCTGCCCCATGATTATTTTGTACCATTTGGCTGTATTAGTAGATAAGGATAAGTTGGGTTAGGGGTTGTAGGAGTAGTGATTGACCAGTCCTTTGCCTGAAAGCTGGGACTGATGTCTGTACCTTTTCCCCCTAGAGTTTTGCTAAGGACCCGTATGGTGCTACTGCCTGAGAAACTGGGGACCTTCTTGGTGTGGTGAGGTTAAGTGGCTCTGTCTTATTGTCAGCTGGTCTCTGTCGTACCCTAGAGAATTAGTTACTCTGGGTTGAAGTCTGTGGAGAAATACCAGCAGTTAAGTCACCATGCCCCCCACAGGCAACAATTGGAAAAGGAAAATCCAAACTTCCCACTACCCCACACCCAGGGTACCACTTTGAATAGTCTCAGGTGATTGGCCCAGTTGAAGAGGTCCCAATCAATTGTCCCAATCAGTGCCGGCCTCAGATGGAAGAGTTGAAAAGTCTCTGGCAGCTAGATAGCAGGGGTCTGCTGTGAGCTCTATTGTAACTCACTCTGGTGCTGTGTGAGCTCAGGAGGGCCTCCGCAGTAAGTAAATTAGTCTGGGAAGGTTGATGCCTCCTTCCCCACCTTGCCCCTCTGTCACACCCAGTCACTGGTAACCCCACAGTGCTGTGATCCAGTTTCCTCCAATGAGGAGATGCTCCAGAGGTTTGTGCCTACCAGGGCCACGGGGGGGGGGGTCTGTGACTCCTTAGCCAGGTCTCCACCTTCTGCCACTCTCCGTAACTATTTGGCAGGGGCAGGTGAGTCATGACAACCTGGGTCCTTGATAGGGGATGGTGCGATTAATTCAGTTCCAGCCCTGTCCCTGATTGATTTTGCTGATAGAACAGAACAAGTTTGCAGAATTTGTTTCTTTCCTGGCTATTTTCCTCTATGCATCAGACATTGGGCTGAAAATGGGACTGAATCAGTTTGTGAGTTCCAGCCTTTTATCTCAGCTTTCATCTCCTGGGGGCCAGCCATATCTGAACCTGAGTCAAGCAGTCTCTGCCCTGGGAGTTGGCTGTCTCTGCGTGTGTATTCTAATCCCTGTGGTCTGCCTCTGGTGGTCCTGCCTCAGGCACATCCTTCACTCCTGGGGCCTGTGCATCCATTGCAGGTCGCTCTACTGGTGACTGCCACTGGAGAAGCTGCCCAGCTTCCTTTGGCCACCCAGAGAGACTGGGAATGTCTCCTCAAAACATCCCCAGGGGTGTGAGCCCCACTGCCATTTTTCCTGCCACTGCAGCTGCCATTCTGTGCCTCAGGGGACCGCCTCTGCACTTCAGCCTCCTCTCGGCATACTTTCCTCTCCCCACTCCTGAGCCAGAAAGTCAGCACAGATCAGCAACAGTCCACACCCCATCAATGACCCTTGAGAAAATTTCCAGGAATCTGGACTCTGTGGGGGACAGGCCTCCAGATCTCAGGGTGTGAGTAGAGGGGTATGCCGGGAGTTTAAACTTGCAGCTACAGAAGATATACAGTTTATATACAGTTTAATACAGTTTTATGGCTGGCAGGAAAGTGCCATGGCACCCTAGTAGGGTAAGGAGGTCCGGTTTTTAGAGGGTCTCTTCCATGGGGTATCGTGGGAGGACATCTGAACTCTGCTCACCTTGTTTGTATGGAGGTATGGAGTATACTGCAAGGTATTCCCATGAGGGAGGAGATTCCTGTCCACTTGGCAATGTGTTCTGTACCTTTTGTTTGTATCCTTGGGGTTGCAGTTTGCCCCAGCAGGGTTGATGTGCATTCTTTGACTTGTTTTGGCTCAGATACAAAGCATTGGATTTCTTGCTAAGTTTCTGTCCTTTAACTCTCCTTCAGGACAGGAGAATCTGCAGAAAGCTGGCTACAGACTGCCATCTTGGTTCCTCTCAAGATATCCTTTTTTAATCTTATATAATTTTATTTTTATTTTTTCATTCTATTTTTACTATTTTTTGTTTTCTCTAATATGCTTTGTTCTATTTAATTTTGTACTCTATTTATGGGATATAGCCTCACTATAAGGCCTGGGTTGGGGGCTCATGGTATTGGTCTAGCTCAGGTTTGCTTTGACCTCATGCTCTAAGGTGTCCTTCTACCTTTGTCCTTTAGAAAGATGACATTGGTATGTTCCCACTGAAACATGCTGCTGATTTTTTTTCTATATTTGGGGTCATGCTTTTTCTCAGTCTAGAAAGGAGCTCCTGACCTCAAAAAACACACCCAGCCATTCCCCCCAGGGTCCTGCAATTGTAGATGTGGGGAAAAGCACCCATCTGAACATTGCCTTTTCTCCTTTCTCTTTCTGTTCTTCTCCTCTTCTTTTTGTTCATTTTTTTACTTTTACCACCTCTTTTTTCTTTATTTTCTTTTCTTTCTCCCATCTCTCTCTTTCTCTTTCTCTTTCTTTTGGCCTTATACCAAATTGCCACATCAGGACTAAACACAGAGAGAAGGTAATTTAAAGAAAAGAATGTAGTGAGAAAAAAAAGTAGGGAAGGAAGTGCAGAAAAAGAAAACATACATGATAAGGAAACAACAGAAATATTCTGGCAACTTTAAATACCAGGACACAGAAATGCCTCTCCCTCAAGGGATCATAAGATAGCTAAAACAGAGTTTCCACCTATAAACATGTAATGAAAATGACAAGGATTTAAAATGTAGATAGCAAAACAATGAAGAGAAGTGATGAGAAAGTGGAAAATAATCAAAAAGAAATCCAAAAACAGAACTAACAAAGGATTTAAGATAGGAAGAACATGGAAAGGATACAGTCAAGCTTAAGAAATTGAAGGAGTCAATCTGGGAACTTAAAGATGCAGTAGATTTGTCAACAAAAAATTAGACCATGGAGAAGAAAGAATCTCAGAGCTAGAAGGTGAATCTCTTGAGCTACCCAGGCAGTTAAAGAGGTAAAAAAAGAAGAGAGAAAAAGCAGAATGTTTGCTCAGAGAATTGTGTGACTTCAACAAGGCATTAGAACATATAAACTATAGTATCCCTGAAGGGGAGGAAGAGCATCCTAAAAAAATCAAAGCCCTAATGGAGGACATGATAAATGAAAATTTCCCAAAGTAACTAAAGATTTTGAAAAACTCCTTTTAGAGGGATATCAAACCACAGGTCATCTCAACACAAATAGACCATCTCCAAGACACATTGTAATGAACCTGCCCATAGTCAGGGCAAAAGAGAAAACACTGCAAGCAGTCAGGATTAAGCATCAATTGACCAACAATGGCAGATCCCTCAAGGTGAAAATAGAATTTCCATCTGCAACTTCCCAAGCCAGAAGAAAATAGTAATCTACCTTTAACCTCCTTGAAAAAATAATTCTCAGCTTATAATTATTGATCCTGATAAATGAAGCTTCAAAATTAATGGAGAAATCAAATCTTTTCCTGATATGCAAACATTGAGAAAACCTTCCACAACAAGGCCAGTTCTAGAGGAAATAATCAGACTTATTTTCCACACTGACATACAATGGTCCACCAGCAAAGTAAACACCTGAAGCTAAAGGTCAGAACTTAGCTTCTACAGTGGTGCAAAGGATAAAACTACACAATGGATTATAACCAAATATGAAAACTAGAACTCCAACACACTTATCAATTCCCTTAACAAATGTAAACGGCTTGAATTCCCCAGTGAAGAAGCACTGGCTCACTGATTAGATAAAAAAGCACAAGCTATCCATATGCTGTCTCCAGGAAACATAACTAGCCTTGAACAGATGGACAACAATATTACAGATAAATGAAAATAAGAAGAAAAGAGGAGTCACAATCTCATTTTCAGATGAAAGTGGATTTAAAGCAACTACAATTAATAAAGACAAGGTTGGTGATTTCATGTTGGTCAAGGTAACAATAAAACAGGAGGAATTTTCATTTCTAAATATATATACATGCAACTTAAGTGCTCTAATATTTATGAAGCAGACCTTAATTGGTCTGAACAATATGATGATATCCTATAACACTGTAATAACTGGGAACTTGAATACCCCTCTGAGAAGGAGAAAGATTGTCTAAACAGAAACAAACAAAAAAAAGGGCAAGGGACTTAATTGCAACTCGAGAAAAAAAATGGGCTTAATAGACTTATACCAAAAATACCATCCCAAAGCTAAGGAAGATACAATCTTCTCATCAGCCCATTGAACATACTCCAAAACTGATCACATTCTAGGACATAAATCAAACCTCAAAAGAATCAAAAGAATTGAAATTAAACTTTGCATCGTTTCAGACCACAAGGCAATAAAGGTGTCTCTCAACTTCCATAAAAACCTATATCCCTGGCTCAGCACCCGTAGCACAGTGGTTACAGTGCCAGCCACATACACCCAAGGTGGTGGGTTCAAACCTGGCCCAGAGCCAGCTAAATAGCTGCAAGAAAAACAAACAAAAATATTATCCCCACATAAATGCATGGAAACTAGACAACCTCATGCTGAATGACAGTTAGATGAAGGAAAAGATAAAGAAGGAAATTATTAAATTCCTCAAACAAAACAACAGTCAAGCTATGAGCTACAAAAACATAACAACAGTCAAGCTATGAGCAAATGAAGTTCTAAGAGGGAAATTTATCATATTAGAAACCTCCATCCAAACAAATAGAATGAATACACATCAACAACCTAATGATCATCTTAAGGAATGGAAAAGGAACAGAAATCCAATTACAAACCAACCAGAAGAAAATAATTGACCAAAATTAAATTAAAAAAAAATGAAAGTGACACTGGAGGAGGTGGAATATGATGGCAGATGGATAGACAGTTAGTCAGCTCTCCTGGAACAACAGGTGAGTGGGCTAGATCATTCCCAGTGTGGAACACTGGTATGGACAGGCAGTTCAGGGTGTGCAGCAAAGTGGCAGATTGCTGGACTTGGAGTGTATGTAATCCAGAGCTGCAGAGACTGCCAGGAAAATTTCTGTGCCACTGCTGAAGCAGTGGCCAGGGGCAGGGGTGGCAGTGGCAACCAACTCCCCCCACCCACTCAGAAATAAAAACAAATCAGGAGGAATTATGCTGCCAGAGTTCAGACCATACTATAACTCTATAGTTATCAAAACACCATGGTACTGGCACAAAAGTAGAGAGGCAGATATATGGAACAGAATAGACAAACAAGAGATGAACCCAGACACTTATCATCATTTGATAACCCCAACAAAATATAAATTGAAGTCATGGAAGAAACCCAAGTGCCCATTGATCCACGAATAGATTAATAAATTGTGGTACATGTATACCATGGAATATTATGCAGCCTTAAAGAAAGATGAAGACTTTACCTCTTTCATGTTTACATGGATGCAGCTGGAACATATTCTTTTTAGCAAAGTATCTCAAGAATGGAAGAAAAAGTATACAATGTACTCATCCCTACTATGAAGCTAATTTATAGCTTTCATATGAAGGGTATAACCCAACTATAGCAAAAGAATATGGGGAAATAAGCAAGGGAGGGGAGGGGAGGGGTGAAGTTTGGGTGGAAGGAGGGTAATTGATGGGGCCACACCTACGGTGCATCTTAGAAGGGTACAGGCGAACCTTACTAAATGCAGAATAAAAATGTCTTCATATAATAACTGAGAAAATGCCAGGAAGGCTATATTAATCAGTTTGATGAAAATAGTTCAGATTGTATATGAAACCAGCACATTGTACCCCTTGATTGCACTATTGTACACAGCTATGATTTAATAATAAAGAATATATATATATATATGTATGTATATAAATTGGAGAAATAAATGGTCCTGAGTGAAATGACTGGCAACTTGTAAGAGACTGAAACTGCCCTCCCCACCATTAACAAAAATTGACTATTAGTGGATAAAATATTTCAACTTAAGACATGAAAATATAAATATTCCTGGAGAAAGTGCAGGGGAAACTCTTGAGGAAATCAGCCTGGAAGAATACTTTATGAGGAGGAATCCCCAAGGCAACTGAAGCAACACCAAAAATACATTACTGAGATCTGATCAAACTAAAATGTTTCTACACAGCCAAGAACATAGTAAGTAAAGCAAGCAGACAGCCCTCAGAATTGGAGAAGATATTTGCAGGTTATGTTTCTGACAAAAGTTTGATAACCAGAATCCACAGGGAACTCAAAGTTATTAATAAGAAAAGAACAAGTGATCCCATTTCATTGTGGGTAAGAGACTTAAACAGAAGCTTCCCTAAAGATAGGTTCATGGCCTACAGACTCATGAAAGAAAATGCTCATCCTCCTTAATCATCAGAGAAATGCAAATCAAAACCACTTTAAGATATAATCTAACTCCAGTAAGATTAGCCCACATGACAAAATTGCAAAACTGCAGATGCTGGTGTTGATGAAGAGAAAAGAGAACACTGTTGGTGGGATCCAAGCTAATACATTCCTTTTGGAAACATGTTTGGAGAACACTCAGGTATCTAAAAGTAGACCTGCTGTTTGATCCTGCAATTCCTCTACTAAGTATATATCCAAAAGACCAAAAATCACTTTACAACAAAGATTTTGCACCAGATTACTCACTGAAGCTCAGTTCATAATTGCCAAGGCATGGAAGAAACCCAAATGCCCATCAACCCATGAATGGATCAATAAATTGTGGGATATGTATACCATGGAATATTATGAAGCCTTAAATAAGATAGAGACTTTACATCTTTTATGTTTACATGGGTGAAGCTGGAACTTCTCCTACTTATTGAAGTATCTCAACAATGGAAGAAAAAGTATCCAATGTACTCAGTGCTATTATGAAACAAATTTATAATTACTCACATTTTCATATGAAAGATAAATCACAACTATAGCTCAGTATGAAGGAGGAAAGAAGAGGGGTCCGGGAAGAAAGGGGGGAGGGTAAATGGCAAGATTACACCTATGGAGAATATTTCTGTTTTTTTAATTAAATCATTTGTACATAGATCATACCTATATTTATGCCATTATGGGATTCGATGTGTTGATTATTTGAACAATTTGGAGTGCTTACATGCTACTAATCAACATAGCTTTCACTTCTTTTACCCAATTACAGCATTAAGATATTTGTGTTCTACACCTGATAGAACCAACTTGTACTTGCAATATGCTCTATAGGTGTGGTCCCCCTAATAACCCTCCCTCTATCAACCCACCCCCTCTTTCTCCCTCCCTCCACTTCCCTCTTTCATCCTAGGATAAAGTTGTGTTTCATTTTTCATATGCTAGTGTGAATAATTGTAAATTGGTTTCACAGTAGTACTGAATACATTGGATACTTTTTTTTCCATTCCTCAGATACTTTATTAAGAAGAATATTGTCCAGTTCCATCCATGTAAACACAAAAGATGTAAAGTCTCCATCATTTTTAAAAGCTGCATAGTATTCCATGGTATACATATAACACAATTTATTGATCCATTCAGGGGTCGATGGTCACTTTGGCTTCTCCCATAACTTGTCAATTATGAATTGAGCTGCAATGAATAATCTGGTGCAAATATCTTTATTGTCAAGTGATTTTAGGTCCTTTGGATATACACCTAGAAGAGGAATTGCAGGATCAAATGGCAGGTCTACATTTAGATCCCTGAGTGTTTTCCAAACTTCCTTCCAAAAGGAGTGTACTAGCTTGCATTTCCACCAGCAGTGCAGAAGTGTTCCCTTTTCTCCACATCCACGCCAACATCTGTGGTTTGGGGATTTTGTGATGTGGGCTACTCTTACTGGAGTTAGATGGTATCTCAGAAAAGTTTTTATTTGTATTATTCTGATGATTAAAGAAAATGAGCAATTTTTCATGTCTGTAGACCATGTGCCTGTCTTCTTGAGAAGCTTCTGTTCATGTCTCTTGCCCTAATGAAATGGGATCACTTGTTCTTTACTTAGTAATAAGTTTGATTTCTCTGTGGATTCTGGTTATTAGACCTTTGTTGGAAATATAACTTGTGAAATTCCTCTCCCATTCTGAGGGCTGTCTATTTGCTTTACTTAGTGCGTTCTTGGCAGTGCAGAAGCTTTTTAAGTAGATAAGATCCCAGTAGTGTATTTTGGATGTTGCTTCAGTTGCCAAGGGTATCCTCTTCATAAAGTATTCTCCCAGGCCAATTTTTTCAAGCGTTTACCTGCATACTCTCTAAGAATTTTTATAGTTTCATGTCTTAAGTTTAAGTCCTTTAACCAGTGAGAGTCAATTTTTGTTAGAGGAGAAAGGTGTGGGTCTAGTTTCAGTCTTTTACAAGTCTCCAGCCAATTCACCCAGCGCCATTTATTGAATAGGTAATATTTCCCCAAATTCATATTTTTAATAGGCTTATCAAAAATCAAATGACAATAAGTGTCTGGGTTCACCCCTAGGTCTTCAATTCTGTTCCATATATCTACCTGTCTATTTTTGTGGCAGTATCATGCTGTTTTGGTTACTATCCATTTATAGTATAGTCTAAAGTAGGGAAACATCATTCCTCATGATTTGTTTTTATTTCTGAGTAATGTCTTGGCTATTCAAGGTTTTTTCTGTTTCCACATAAAATGAAGTACTAATTTTTCCAGGTCTTTAAAGTATGACAGAGTTTCTTTAAAAGGGATTGCATTTAATCTGTAGATTGCTTTAGGTAGTATAGACTTTCAACAATGTTGATTCTTCCCAGCCATGAGCATGGTATATTTTTCTATGTGTTAACATCTTCAGCTATTTCTTTTCTCAGAGTTTCATAGTTCTCTTTATAGAGCTCTTTCACATCCTTTGTTAGATACACAACCAGATATTTCATATTCTTTGGCACTAATGTAGAGGGAATAGAGTCTTTGATTGTTCTTTCTCCTTGAATATTGTTGGTATATATAAAGGCTACAGATTTATGAATGTTAATTTTGCATCCTGAGACATTGCTATATTCATTGATCACTTCTAGGAGTTTTGTAGTTTACTCCTTGGGGGTTTCCAGATATATAATCATATCATCTGCGAAGAGTGAGAGTTTGATCTCCTTTGGTCCTTTTTGGAGCCCCTTAATGGCCTTCTCTTGCTTGATTGCAGTGGCTAAGACTTCCATTACAATATTTAAAAGCAGTGGCAACAGTGGGCATCCTTGCTTGGTTCCTGATCTGAGTGGAAATGATTTCAATTTTACTCCATTCAATATGATGTTTGCTGTAGATGGCCTCTGTCAGTTTAAGAAATATTCCTTCGGTACCTAATTCCCTCAGCATTCTGATCAAGAAAGAATGTTGGATATTGTCAAAAGCTTTTCTGCATCTATTGAGAGAATCGTATGGTCTTTTAAAAAAAATTTTTTTATGTGTTGTATTATATTTATGAATTTATGTATATTGAACCATCTTTGGGACCCTGGAATGAAACTCACATGGTCGTGGTGTATAAGTTGTTCTATATGTTGTTGAATTCTCCTTACTAGAATCTTATTGAATATTTTTGCATTAATATTTATTAGATATTGGTGCATAATTTTCTTTTCTTGTTGAGTCTTTTTCTGGTTTGGGTATCAGTAATATTTGCTTCATAGAATGTGTCGGGAAGTATTCCTTCTTTTTCTATGTTTTGGAAAGGGTTAAGTAATATAGGTATTAGTTCTTCTTCAAAGGTTTGGTAGAATTCTTATGTGAAGTCATCTGGTCCCAGGCTTTTCTTTTTGGGGTGATTTCTTACAGTTGATGCTATGTCAGAACTTGTTATAGGTTTGTTTGCACATATCCATTTCTTTCTGGCTAAGTCTAGGAGGGTGGCATGTTTCCAAGCATTGATCTATTTCCTTCAGATTTTCATACTTATGAGAATAGAGTTTTATGTAGTATTCATTTGGGATTTGTTGAATTTCTGAGGGGTCTGTTGTTATTTAACATTTATCATTTCTGATTGATGAAATTAGGGATTTTACTCTTCTACTTCAGGTTACATTAGCCAAAGGTTATCTATTTTATTGGCCTTTTCAAGAAACCAACTTTTTGATTTGTTGATCTGTTGTTTTCAATTTCATTTAGTTCTGCCCTAATTTTATTTCTTTCTTTTCTTCTGCTGGGTTTAGGGTTGGAAAGATCTTCCTTCTTCAGTTGCTTCAGATGTCTTATTTATGTTGTTGACTTCCTCTCTTTCCATTCTCTTGAGGAAGGCTTGCAATGCTAGAAAATTTCCTCCTAGGACTGCCTTTGTGGGATCCCAGAGGTTCTGATAGTTCATGTCTTCATTATCATTTTGTTCCAAAAATTTGGTAATTTCCTTCTTGATCTCATCTATGACCCAGCTATCATTTAGCATGAGGTTATTTAATTTCCACGTTTTTGTATGCGTATGCAGATTCCTATTGTTCCTAAGTTCAACTTTTATACCATGATGGTTCATGGAAATACAAGGAATAATCTCTATTCTTTTAAATTTGTTGAGGTTAGATTTGTGATCTAGGATGGGATCAATTTTGGAGGATGATGCATGGGCTGATGAGAAGAATGTGTATTCAGTTTTGTTAGGATGAAATGTTCTGTGGATGACTGTTAGATGCAAATGTTGAATGGTTAAGTTTTAAGTCTAAAATTTCTTTGCTTAACTTCTTTTTGGAAGATCTATCCAACACTCCAAAGGAGTGTTAAAGTCCCCAACAATTATGGTGCTGGAGAACATCAAGTTGCTCATGTTGGTTAGAGTTTCTCTTGTAAATTGAGGTACATTCTGGTTGGGTGCATAAATGTTGATAATTGAAATCTCATTATGTTGAGTGTTGCCCTTAACAAATAAGAAGAGACCATCCTTATCTTTTGTCACTTTTATTGGTTAAAGCCTATTGTATCTGCGATTAAAATTGCAACTCCTGCTTTATTCTGCTTTCCATTTGCCTGAATTATTGATGACCATCCCTTCACCCTGAGTCTATGTTTATCTTTTAAGGTAAGGTAAGATTCTTGAATTCAGCAGATGTCTGGCCTAAATTTTTGTATCTAGTCAGCCAATCTGTGCCTCTTTAGAGGGCAATTTATGCCATTTACATTAATGGAGAGTAATAGTAAACCAGGTAGATTTTGGGGTATCAAGTTTTTCAAAAGTCCAGTGGGCATATTTAATCCTTTGATCAAATTCCATCTTGAACAATGGTGAAAGGATTAAAAATGTCCACTAGTCTCTCAAAAAACTCGATACCCAAAATTCTGCGAAACCTATCAATATTCTCAATTAATGTGAATGGCTTAAATTGCCCTCTAAAGAGGCACAGGCTGGCTGACTGGATACAAAAACTCAGGCCAGATATCTGCTGCATACAAGAATCCCATCTAATGTTAAAAGATAAAAACAGACTCAGGGTAAAAGGATGGTCATCTACGTTCCAGGCAAATGGAAATCAGAAAAAAGAATGTTTTGCAATTTTGTTTGCAGATAAAATAGGCTTTAAACCAACAAAAGTAAGGAAAGATAAGGATTGTCACTTCATATTTCTTAAGGGCAAGACTCAACAT
This sequence comes from Arctocebus calabarensis, assembly GCA_963573935.1. Lineage (NCBI taxonomy): Eukaryota > Metazoa > Chordata > Mammalia > Primates > Lorisidae > Arctocebus > Arctocebus calabarensis. The sequence continues at coordinate 12,721 of CAUYON010083109.1, forward strand.
GATGAGATTTCAATTATTATTTATGCCCCCAACCAGAAAGCACTTCAATTATAAGAGAAACTCTAACAGACATGAGCAACTTGATTTCCTCCAGCTTCATAGTACTCAGAGAGTCTAACACCCCTTTATCAGTGTTGGATAAATCCTCCAATAAGAAGCTAAACAAAGAAATCTTAGACTTACACTTAATCATCCAACATTTGGATTTAACAGACATCTATAGAACATTTCATCCTAACAAAACTGAATACATATTCTTCTCATCAGCCTATTTAACATACTCCAAAATCGATCACATCTTAGGTCATAAATCTAACTTCAACAAATTTAAAAGAATAGAAATTGTTCCTTGCATCTTCTCGGACCATCATGGAATAAAAGTTGAACTCAGTAACAACAGAAATCTACATACTCATAGAAAAACATGGAAGCTAAATAACCTTATGCTGAATGATAGCTAAGTCATAGACGAGATTAAGAAGGAAATTACCAAATTTTTGGAACAAAATGACAATGAAGACATGAATTATCAGAACCTCTGGGATACTGCAAAGGCAGTCCTAAGGGGGAAATTTATAGCACTCCAAGCCTTCCTCATGAGAACAGAAAGAGAGGAAGTTGACAACTTAATGGGACATCTCAAGCAGTTGGAAAAGGAAGAACATTTCAATCCCAAACCCAGCAGAAGAAAAGAAATAACCAAAATTAGAGCAGAATTAAATGGAATTAAAAAACAATAGAATTATACAACAGATCAATAAATTAAAAAGTTGTTTTTTTGTAAAAGTCAATAAATTAGATAAACCTTTGGCTAACCTAACCAGGAAAAAAAGAGGAAAATCTCTAATTTCATCAATCAGAAATGGTAAAAATGAAATAATGACAGACCCCTCAGAAATTAAAAAAATCCTTAATGAATATTACAAAATTTATTCTCAATAATATGAAAATCTGAAAGAAATTGACCAATGATTGGAAACACACTACCTTCCAAGACTTAGCCAGAAAGAAGTGGAAATGTTGAATGAGAATATATCAAGTTCTGAAATAGCATCAACTATACAAGTTCTCCCTAAAAAGAAGAACCCAGGACCAGATGGATTCAAATCAGAAATTTACCAAGCCTTTAAAGAGGAACTAGTACCTATATTACTCAACCTTTTCCAAAATATAGAAAAGAAGGAATACTACCCAGCACAATCTATGAAGCAAACACCACCTTGATCCCCAAACTAGGGAAAGACTCAACAAGAGAAAATTACACACCAATATCACTAATGAATATTGATGCAAAAATATTCTACAAGATCATAGCAAACAGAATCCAGCAACACCTCAAACAAATTATACACCATGTCCAAGTGGATTATATACCAGAGTCTCAAGGCTGGTTCAATATATGTAAATCTATAAATATAATTCAGCACTTAAATAAATTAAAAAAACATATAGCATACGATTCTTTCAATTGATGCAGAAAAACTTTTTGATAATATACAGCATCCCTTCATGATAGGAATACTTAACAATAAGCATATACAAGGGACATTTCTTAAACTGATAGAGGCCATCTACAATAAACCCACAGCCAATATTGTATTGAATGGAGTTAAATTCAAAAGATTTCCACTCAGATCAAGAACCAGGCAAGGTTGCCCATTGACTCCACTGCTCTTTAACATCATAATGGAAGTCTAGCCATTGCAATTAGGAAAGAAAAGGCAAAGAGATCAAACATTCACTCTTTGTAGATGATATGATTGTATATCTGGAAAATGCCAGGGATTCTACTACAAAACTCTTAGAAGTGATCATGGAATATAGCAGTGTATCTGGTTACAAAATCAACACTCATAAATCTGTGGTCTTTATATATACTGACAATAGCCAAGCTGAAAAAACAGTCAAGGACTCTGTTGCATTTACAGCAGTGCCAAAGAAGATGAAATATTTGGGAGTTTACCTGACAAAGGATGTGAAAGATCTCTATGAAGAGAACTATGGAACTCTAAGGAAAAAAAAATAGCTGAAGATGTTAACATACGGAAAGACATACCATGCTCAAGCTGGGAAGAATCAACATTGTCAAAATGTCTATACTACCGAAAGCAATGTACAATTTTAATGTAATCCCTATTAAAGTTCCATTGTCATATTTTAAAGATCTTGAAAAAAATAATTCATTGTTTTATATGAAATCAGAAAAAAAAACTCAATTACCCAAGACATTACTCAAAAATAAAAATAAAGCAAGAGGAGTTATGCTTCCAGACCTGAGATTGTTCTTTAAATCGATAGTGATCAAAACAACATGGTACTGGCACAAAACCAGAGATGTAGATGTATGGAACACAATAGAGAACCAAGAGATGAACCCAGCTACTTACCATTATTTGATCTTTGACATCCCAATTAAAAACATTCAGTGGGGAAAAGATTCCCTATTTAACAAATGGTGCTGGGTGAACTGTCTGGCAACCTGTAGAAGACTGAAAGTGGACCCACATCTCTCATCATTAACTAAGAAAGACTCTCAGTGGATTAAAGATTTAAACTTAAGACATGAAACTATAAAAATACCAGAAGAAAGTGCAGGGAAAACTCTTGAAGGAGTCAGTCTGGGCGAATATTTTTTGAGGAGGACCCCCTGAGTAATTGAAGTAGCATCAAAAATACACCACTGGGATCTGTTCAAAAAAAACAAAACAAAACAAAACAAAACTTCTCCACAGCCAAGAATTCAGTTAGTAAAGCATGCAGACAGCCCTCAGAATGGGAGAACATATTTTCAGTTTATGTCTCCGACAAAGGTTTAATATCCAGAGTAAACAGAGAACTCAAACGTATTAGCAACAAAAGAACAAGTGATTTCATCTCAGGGTGTGCAAGGGACCTGAAAAGAAACTTCTGTGAAGAAGACAGGTGCACAGCCTACAGACACATGAAACAATGCTCATCATTCTTAATCATGAGAGAAATGCAAATGAAACTACTTTGAGATATCATCTAACTCCAATAAGATTAGCCCACATCACAAAATCTCAAAACCAAAGATGTTGGCATGGATGTGGAGAAAAGAGAACACTTCGACACTGTTGGTGGGAATGCAAACTAATACAGTCTTTTTGGAAAGATATCTGGAGAATACTTAGAAATCTAAAAATAGAACTGCCATTCGATCCTCTAATTCCTCTACTAGGTATATATCCATAAGCCCAAAAATCTCATTATAACAAAGATATCTGTATCAGAATGTTTATTGCAGCCCAATTCATAATTTCTAATCATGGAAGAAGCCCAAGTGCCGATCGACCCACGAATGGATTAATAAATTGTGGTATATGTACACCATGGAATATTATGCAGCCTTAAAGAAAGATGGAGTCTTTACCTCTTTCATGCTTACATGGATGGAGCTGGAAAATATTCTTCTTAGCAAAGTATCTCAAGAATGGAAGAAAAAGTATCCAATATACTCGGCCCAACCCAATTACAACACAAGAACATGTGGGAAGGGGCAAGGAGGGGAGCGGAGAGGGGAGGATGAGGGGGAGAGAGAGTAATTGGTGGGTCCACACTTACAGTGCATCTTAGAAGGGTACTGGTGAAATTTACTAAATATAGAATATAAATGTCTGCACACAATAATGAAGAAAATGCCATGAAAGCTATGTCAACCAGTTCAATGAAAATATTTCAAATTGTATATAAAACCAGCACATTGTACTCCATGATCGCATTTATGTACAAAATCATGATTTAATAAATAAATAAATAAATACATAAATGAATAATTCAAATGTCAGCAGCATTAAAGTGATACAAATTTTAGCATGTCTCGTCTCAGACCATAAGGATCAAGGTGTAGATCAACTTCAACAATAATGTTCATTCCCACACAAAGTCTGGAAGCTAAACAACCTGTGCTAATGACAGTTGAGTCCAGGAAGAAATTAAAGAGGAACTTGTTAATTTCCTCAAATATAACAACAATGAAGACACAAGTTACCAAAACCTCTGGGATACAGGAAAAGCAGTCCTGAGATGCCTAGCACAAGAAAAACAGAAAGTGAATGCATCAGCACACTCACAAACCATCTTAAGGACTTAGAGAAAGAAGATTAATCTAACCCTAAACCAGTAGAAGAAATGAAACATCCAAATTAAATCAGAGATTAATGAAATTGAAAAAAAAATCAGAAAATTAACAAAAGTTGGTTTTTAGAAAAAGTAATAAAATAGATATACCTTTGGTCAGACTCTACACCAAGAAATTTGACAAGGTAGAGGAACTGGATCAATGCTTGGAATCACTCCCTCCTCCTATTCTTAATCAAGAAGAAATAGGTCTTCTGAAAAGACAAATTTCAAGTACTGAGATCAAAGAAACAATTAAAAAAACTCCCAACCAAAAAAAAAAAAAAAATGCTCCGGTACAGATAGCTTCATACAAGAATTCTATCAAACCTTCAATGAAGAGCTTATTCCCATACTGCAGAAATTATTCCAAAAAATTGAAGAGGAAGGAGTCTTCTCTAATACATTGTATAAAGCAAACATCACCCTGACACCAAAACCAGGAAAAGATTCACCAAAAAAGGAGAACTGAAGACCAATTTCATTTATGAATATAGATGCAAAAATTCCCAACAAAATCCTAGGCAATAGCTTACAGTTTATCATTAAAAAACTCATACAACATGATCAAGTAGGTTTCATCCCCAGGATAAAAGACTGGTTTAACATACGCACATCCAGGAATGTAATTCATCATACCAACAGAAGCATAAACAAAGACCCTATGATTCTATCCATAGATGCAGAAAATAGCATTCAATAATTAGAACTCTGAAGAATATAGACATTGGTGACACATTTCATAAACTGCTCGAAGCCATCTATAACAAACCCACAGCTAATCTTACACTGAATGGCGTAAAACTGGGAGCTTTCCTGCTCAGATCTGGAACAAGACAAGGTTGTCCTCTATCATCACTGCTATTCAACATAGTGCTGGAAGTTCTAGCCAATACAATCAGGCAAGAGAAGGAGATCAAGGACATTCAAATGGGCTCAGAGGAAGTGAAACTCTCCCTCTTTGCTGATGATATGATCTTATACTTAGAGAACCCCAAAGACTCAACCACAATACTCCTGGAAGTGATCAAAATATACAGTAGAGGGAATTTCAAAGCAAGAAGGTGGCTGAGTAATAGCCTCCTTGGAACTGGGCATGGTGAGACTGGGGAGAGAAGACTTCAGGCATCTCTGGCTGGTGGGATCTGCCCAGAAACATCCCTATGGGGACATGGGGAGTCAGTGTGAGACTTCTGGACGCCATGAGGAAGGCAAAAGCAGTGGAGAACTGGCAAGTGGTTGCATGTGTTCATTCAGTCTAATCCTGCCAGCAGCTGTTAGTACAGCAGCAGTGAGACTGCAAACTGGAAAGGCCTTACCTGTGAGCTGTTTGGGGATTTTTGGACTTGGCACTCTGTTGAACTACCTTGAGAGAACTTGGGTAAGAGTGCAGAGGAATTTAAGTGTTGTCTAGGGGCCCAAACTGAGCTGCCAAGCTAGATGTACCTAACAGTGTTCGGCTGTGGGCTGTGTGGAGCTGTTGTGGGACAACTGCCCCAGCAAGCTCCACCCTCAGGGTCATAGAACAAGCGTTGAGCAACAGTGAGTAATCTAGTGACTGAGCAGCCTAAAGGCTGGGACAGAGATGCCTTGCAACCTTAGCCCTCAGGGACATAGAGTGAGACCGATTTTGGCACACTGGTAAGTGGATAGTCAAGTAAGGAGTGATCCCAGTGACAAGTGCTTTCCTGGGAAAGCTTCTTCTTAGCCCCAGGTTAGCAACTTAAAGTACTGTTAAGTGGGCTGAGGAGACATTTAAACTCTCCACACTGCAGGGTTTGAGAAATCATTAGAGGCCACCAGTCACCATCTCATACAGCTGTATCAGCATTGTGATTAACATATCATACCCCAGAAGATCACCTGTTGCCCAGACAATATTCAGCAAGATATATGTACTGCTTTGTTTTTTGGTTTGGTTTGGTGTTGTTTTGTTTTGTTTTTAATTTCAACATTTTCCCGATAGATTTTTCTTTTCTTTTTTTTTCTTCCTTTTATTTCTTCATTTTTCTAGTTTAAGTACAATTTTCCATTGTTCCCTTTTTCAACAATTAGAACTCCATTTTTGCTAGTGTTTCTACCCTGATTATTTGTTTTTTCCCCCAATATCCTGTAAAGTTTTCACTTGGCTTGTTTTGGTTTGATTTATTGCATTTTAATCTTTCCTCTCTACTTGGGGTAGGTGAGGTACTGTGTTCAAACATGTTGCGAAAGAGCTGTTGACCTCAAGGGAACCACCAAACCCAGCACCCCCAGAGGTTGGGGGTTCTTAAGGTTGGGTCAAAGTACCCTACTGTATACCTATAATGCTCATGTCTCCCTCTTTCTGTGCCGCTCTTCTTTTTGTCAATATTCACTCTACCCACCCCCTCTCCTTTCTCCTTTTTCCTTTCTTTTCTTTTTTTAATTTCTTTTTTCCCTTCTTGCTCTTCAATCTTCTCATCCTTCTGGTCCTGTGCCAAAAGGACTCACTAAAACCCTAGACCAGAAGCACAGCAACTTAAAGGGCAGGAGGAAGTGAAAGGAAAATTAGGGCAAGGAAACAGAAAAAAGAAATCACTCATTAGGAGGAATCAGCAGAAAACTCTTGGCATCATGAAAAAAACAGTGCAGAGCAAACCCCTCCCTCCAAGGGTCTGTGAGGTAGCTACTGTAGAGGATTCCATCTGTAAGAAAATGTTAGAAATGACAGAAAGGGAATTTAGAATACAGATTATGAAAACAATGAGGGAAATGTTGGAAACAATGAGGGAAACTGCTGATAAAGTGGAAAATAACCAGAAGGAAATCCAAAACCAGAATCAGATAAGAGATGAATGATATGAAGAATATAGAAAGGATATAGCAGAGCAGAAGGAACTGAAACAGTCAATTGGAGAATTTAAGATGCAATAGAAAGTATCAACAACAGATTAGACCATGAAGAAGGTAGATCTTGAGATAACTCAAGATAAAGATCTTGAGATAAATCAGATAGTTAAAGAGGTAGAAAAGAAGAGAAAGAAAACAGAACATTCACTGATAGAATCATGGGACTTTATGAAGCATTCAAACATGATTTATGGGTATCCCAGAAGGGGAAGAAGAATGCCCCAGGGGAATGGGAGTGATACTAGAAAATATTATAAATGAAAATTTTCCATATATTACCAAAGATTCTGACACACTACTTTCAGAGGGATATCAGACCCCAGGTCGCCACAACTCTAACCAAGCTTCTCCAAGACACATTGTGATGAACCTGTCCAAAGTCAAGACAAAAGAAAAGATTCTTTAAGCTTCTAGTAATAAGCACCAGTTGATCTACAGGGGCAAATCCATCAGGGTGACTGCACACTTCTCTAATGAAATTTTCCAAGCAAGAAGACAATGGTCATCTACATTTAATCTACTTAAACAGAACAATCTCCAGCCCAGAATTCTATATCCTGCTAAGCTAAGCTTTAAAATTGACAAAGAAGTCAAATCATGTACTGGTATACAAACATTGAGGAAATTCGCCACAACA
>CAUYON010083112.1:0-11126 GCA_963573935.1 Arctocebus calabarensis
AGCCACTAGGAGAGAAGTGGGTGAGGGGTGAGACCTGCAAAAAGAGGGACAGGGCGGAATGAAGAAACGGCAGCTCCAGGATGTCGCCCCTCCTCTCGGTCCTAAAATCCCCCTGGTGTATCATGACATCATCGCTGCCATTACCTCCCTTAAAAGGAGAGCTGCATAAAAAAGGAGCTTCCTGGCTCAGCGCCTGTGGCTCAATGGGGTAAGGTGCCAGCTACGTACACCTGAGCTGGCAGGTTTGAATCCAGCCCCCGGGCCCGCCAAACAACAATGACGGCTGCAACCAAAAAATGGCCGGGCGTTGTGGCGGGCACCTGTAGTCCCAGCTACTTGGGAGGCAGAGGCAAGAGACTCACTTGTGCCCAGGAATTGGAGGTTGCTGTGAGCTGTGATGCCACAGCACTCTATCCAGGGTGAAAGCTTGAGGCTCTGTCTCCAAAAAAAAAAAAAAGAAGGTTCCTGGCATTTTGATTTTTCCTAAAAGCAGAAAAAAGGGGAAGCCTCACGGTTTGTGGTCAGATTCCTCAATGCACCAAATGCTGCCCAGAAACTGCCAGATGCTCCATCAACGTCGTGGAACTAATTTCCAAATGGTTGAGAATATATGTGTATGTGTGTATGGATGCATAGATACATGTATGTAGATAAACACATGAACTATATGTCACACATCATTAACTGGTATATATAAAACTTTCAGAACTAGTCTTATATTATGTACACGATGGTATATAAAAATTTCAAAAGTATTTGAAGCAGTTTATAAGAAAATCATATACATGGAATGGGACAAAATATTTAAAAGAAAGAATGTGAAGATTCTGCTTTTAGGAAAAATCAAAATGCCAGGAAGCTCCCTATGACAGTGGCAGGCCAAGGTGATAAAAGAGTTGTTTTATTAATTCTCATTGTCCCATCAAAAGTCCCACAAATTAATCTGGAAGAACAAATGAAAATATCTAGGACTACGTACAACTCACCTCTTCCCATGAAGGACATTTGGGGGGAAATGTGGTCAATGTCAATAACCGTTTCAAAAGCAACACAAAAATGGTCTGTGGGTTGATTTCTTTTGTATAGTAATGGCCTAGAAAAGTCAAGGGCACACCATGAAGGGAAAGCTTAGCATGAGCACCCTCCCATCATGGTATTTTTAAAAATTACGAGCATGATGCATTTTTTTCTGTCACTAACTATGATTGGGTGTTTCTGCTCACAGGTCCCTGCTCCATGGAGTGCCAACTGACAGCACCATTCACAGAAGAATGGTTAAGGAGAATGCCCCTCCCACAATGCAATGTGCCTGGAGTCAGCTTCTAATTATGGGAGTTAACAGCATTGTGCATTGCACAAACAGGAAAATTTTTATATGGACATGACCAGCAGTTGAATCTACTTTAGCAGCTGAATTTCACAAACACTTGATAAGATCTGCCACTGACCACCTATTGCTTTACAGGTGCTTCATTTGATAGGTCAATAAACTGCCAATCTCTGATGGGTGACAGTGGGCAGCAGGGTAGAGGGTCAGTCCTGCTCTCAGCTTACTCACAGCCTAGTCAGAAGTAGGGCATTCAGCACACCATGGTACAAAGATGGCATCCCACTGGGGGATCCCACCCGTCTTCCTACAGGTACTGTGAATATTAGGGTCATCCACCTGCAAGCTTACCTGGAGGAGACAATGTCTCCAGAGGATAAATGCCACTTTATAAAGTATAATTAAAAGACATGACAAAGAAATATCTCCCCCTTCAACGTCAGAAAACCAGACAGCATAAATAATGACAAGGAGTGTCTTTCAGACACCAATGACAAGTAGAAAAGTTGTACTCCCAACAAAGGAGGCACACAATGGCGAGCTCCTGGATGAATAGGGACCGCGTCTATCTAACTTTGTGCAGCATGCCAGAGACTGCCAAGTACCTGTGGGTGCTTAATAAATGCCTTTGAAGGATGATGAATGCCGTCATTATTACATCTGCCATTATAGCTTTTAGTGAATGAACCTTCCTTATCAATCTTTACAACCACAATTTCAATAGTATTAATTCAGCCACCTCCCATACTAAGTGTTTTCCTAAATTCTAGTCCTCAAACCTTGTCAAAAAACAATGCATTTGATTTTTGCCATGTCACATGCCCCTATCAAAGAAAATTTAACTTATGTGCTATCTTCCCCCACGGTTACAGCATAATGTGGCTCATAAAGAATATAAAAGAATTCTTTTCCAGGTTCCGGTCTATAGCAATACTTCAATTTTTCACGTGTTATTGAAGACGTCTTTCAAAGTGCTATTTGATATTAGCAATATATGATTTTTGAAAACAAAGAGCCATTGTTTCTGGAAGTGGTTGCTTAAAAAGTAAACACTCAGCTATTACTTAGGAACTACAATGATCTACATTCTACTTTTTTGACACTCACTCCTTAAATCAAGGTGAGCACAAACCCTAAAAAATACATAGATGTCTTTTTGTAAATACATAACTATGACTGCTTCAATTCTATCGATCATGTTTAACTCCAGTTGCTTCTTTAGCCTTCAAAGTCAAAATTAAGGGCCTTCTCTGTCCAGCCCAGACAGTCTTTTCATCCTCTGAAACTATAAAATCTATTATTTGTAACACACATTTGACAAAACATGAAAATTTCCCCCCATTTCTTCTTCCCTCTTCACTTCCTCCCCTTCCCACCCTCTCCCCCTTCTTTCTCCAAACAGGGAGGCTATGGACCCTGTAAACAGACAGCAGCCTAAGAGGTCAGCAGTGCGAAGGGGATAAGACAGCCCTGCTGCCAAAGCTCACACAGCCTCACAGGGATGACAGATCACCAGCAACGAAGGAGAATCCCACCTGGACGTGGAAGCAGGCTGAGCCAAGTATCAGAAAGCACAGGGCAGGAACTTTTTGAGGGGAAAAGGAGCACTTGAAAGAGGACTTTGAGAATAGACACTTAAAACTATTTGACAGGCAGAGGAGGTGGAGGAGAGGCATCCTCGGCAGAGAGGAATGGCTGGAGGCAAAAGAGCACAGGCAGAAAGGGGCAAGTGGCTCAGCTGGGCTCCAGTGAGAAACGGGGACAAAGGTGGATTTGGTTAGATTATGGAGGGTGCTGCACTCCACACTAAAAGCCTGGACTTGACTGGGGACAAATACCCTGGGTAGCTCATAGCTGGTGCTTTGCTAGGTACAAACTAAATACCCTGTGCTCACAGTAGGTGCTTTGCTTGGTGAGTACATTGGACAGCTCATGGTAGGTGCTCACCGTTCCAGATAGTAGGACGTCGTTAAATATGTTTAAGCTTCATAGCAGCAAAATGGGGCAGATCCAGACATTATGGGGTTTAAAGCTTAAAGTAGTTTAGGGGGCTTTTTAAGAAAATGAATTTTAAAGCACAGGACCTGTGAAAAGATAGAAAGGGTATCCCATGCAAGTGAGTGGCTTTCCGGCTCAGACTTCATTAGCTTCATTAGCCTCTGGGCACGGTTCATTCTGCACTGCAATGGGAAAGGCAGGTGGGTTAGTAAGAGGACCCAAGCACCATCCCGGAGCACAGTTCTTTCTTTCTTGCATCATGCAGAAAGCCATGCAGTTTGTTTATCACCCCAGTTAGATGGTAAAAATGTGACAGAAGTGTTTCCCTTTTCTATTCACTGCTGGACCTACCACAATGCCTTGCGTGAGGTGCTGGCCTAGCTAGCACTGGCCAGTCAATTCTGATTTTTGGCATTTGATATCTCCATTAACAAACTCCGCCTCTTTCATAGTTTCTGAAAGCGTTAATTGAGCCCAAGTCATGGCCAGCACTGGAGACAGCACCCACTATGTGCCAAGGATATGGGAATGCGCAGGGCTCTCTTCCTGCTCTTGAGAGGCATAAGAAAGGCAATGTTGTAATCATATTGAATATTTTACTGAGCGTCTGCTGCAAACTAAAGTGACTTGAGTAAAATATCCCATTTAATCAGGTAATATGTTTACTCCTGTTTACACCAATGGGGGGGGATGATGGAGATGTCGAAACAAGAAATGAAGAAATCTGACGGAAAAATCCAGGTTTATAACTACCCACAATAGAGAATCAGCATTGAACAACACCGTGCAAGTGCTAGAGCAGCAGAAGCAAGAAATCCTAGGACAGAGGGAGGTGCAAAGGGTACACAAGAAGAAAGGACCAACTCCCACATAGCTGGGGAAGGTTGCCAAGATGTGAGCTCAGACTTAAAGGAACCAGCAGGAGTTTACCCAGCCGGCGAAGAGGAGGAATGAGCAGTGCAGGTAAAGGAAACAGCAAGTGCAAAAAGAGAGGCTGAAAACCCACGGCCTGTAGTTTTAAGCTGTGTCAAAGCCACCTGATCAGGCCTTCATCTGTTTCTGTAAAGGAGAACTCAGACAGCGCGGCGCAGTTCCTCCCTTTTCAAGCAAATCCATAGAGCTGTAATTAACAGCTCCAACAGGTAATGGTGGTAATAAGAAAGTGAACAGGACGGAAAGCTTCCTTTGAGTATAATCCCTCAAGAGGCCAGACGAGACTAACAAAAGAGAAATTAAACACGATGCTGTGTCACGGCCCTTTGACATAAGTATCAACTTAGAATTTCAAATAAAATTAGAAGATTCTTCTAATAATTATATAGGATGGCAAATAAGGTCCAGGGGCAAGCACATGTGGCAAGAAGTGACGAATCGTATTTTACAAAAAGGCAACCAGGGCTGACCCTTCTGGGGATAATGTTACAGGCAAGTCATAGAGGAAGAAAGGTTACCAGCGGTTAATGTTAAATAGTAATCCATCCCCCACACACCCCCACCCGCTCCTCCATATTCATAGGAAAGGACCATCCATCCATATTCATTACCATCCAAAGAGTTTAAAAGTAGCAAATGCAAGCTTGGAAGATTTCAAGTCTAATAAAAGTGCTTCCGGTGATGAACACCATAGGCTTCCTCCACCAACCTCAAAATTAAACTAAACTAATAAAGGAAAATAGCAGGTGGTGAGGCTGGAACAAGCTGGGTCTTCCTTAAAACAGTAAAACGTGCCTTCTTTATTTGAGCATGGGCTGGGTGCCAGTCACTATGCCCAAGAGGCTCCCCATGCAGGCCTGAAGTCTGGAGATGGACGCCTCACTCCACTAAAGGGCTCAGCAAAGCTTCTGAGGCCTTGGACCTTCTCACAGAAAGCAGCTTCTGCAAAGAACAGAACAGAAGTAAAACTCTTTCAGGAGGAGAGTCAACAGTGGGCATCCCCTCCACCAGGCACCAGTGGTGTCAGCTTTTCGTTTTTAATATGATTTAGTGAGATTCCTTCATCCTTCCATATTTATTATGCACCTGTCTTCATAATAGCAGTCTCTTTCTATATCACCTAAATTAGGGGATGTTGAGCATTTCAAAAAGCTTACAAATTTGTAACCATCTCACATTCTCAAAATGACCCATAGCCAAGTATATTACGTGTATTGTGTGTGTATGGACTCGGTGAGTATTATTGTCTGGAGAGTTTTTTCAATTTAATATAGAAAAAAATTAAGACTTTGCCCCCAAAAGTCACACTACAGCCAGAGAATATCAATTCAGGATTTTTGGCCCCAGGCAGAAAGTGAGCTGCTAGCTGCAGCAGGGGGAAGGGAGTTTGGGAGAGAGCCAATGGAAAGATTAGAGGTGACAGGAAAGTTTGAACTTTATAGCTCTTTGCGTTCTACTTTCTATGAGGATCCCAAGGGCCGTTCTTCTGCATGGCTATGCTGCTGAGTCTTGTAGGCAAGTGACAGGAACTGCTGAATAGTGGGAAGTGCGGGATCCTCACAGCAGGTCCGCGTGCAGTCCTAGAACTCAACATTGGGGGCGGGGGGCTTGTGATGCCTCGAGGTTGTAGACACACACACACACACACACACACACACGGGCGCGCGCGCAAAACAAGCCCATATCTAGGCGAGACAGAGATGTGTACTGGGGACTCAGGACACAGACTTTCTTTTCAAGCTGTGTTTGCCAGGGCAAGTAGGCTCAGGGCAAGAGTTCGCCCCCAACCCCACCCACGCCCGGATCTAGACTAACTGGGACACCTAAATTCACTTTACCCCGAAATGCAGAGGGGAGGGAAAGGTAGGAAGCTGAGACAGCCGATTGCCCCAGGAGATAAGGAAGATCAGACGCGGTGGCCCTGACAGATCTCGATCTGGGGACCCGGCTCCCCGGCTGTTTCCCCTGGGTCGTACGAGTCCCCGAAGCGCCCAGACCGCCACGTCCCCACCCGCGAGCTCTCGCCTGCGCGGAGCTGGGCGCCTGAGATTCGGGGGAGATTAGCGGCGCGTAAGGCTGAGGAGCAGATTCGGAAAGGAAACGCGACAAGTGCGAAAAAGTATATATTGCATTCAGCTAAACGCACGGGAGAAGAAAAACTATCTCACTCGGAAGCCAAAAAAAAGCACGAGCTTCTGAGCCTTGGGACCTGCTGCGCCCCCGCCAGGAGAGCGGGCCTCACGTTAGGGGAGCCCCTTAGGGGCCCCTTGCCCACCCCCACCCAGCCCCACCCTCTGCAGCTCGGGTCTGGAGAAAGGGATCCGCCATGGCGAAGAAAACCGAATTTTGAAAACCGAATTTTACCAAATTCGGCTGCTATTTGGAGAGAAAAAAAAAATCTCAGTTGAGAAGGTCAATGTGATCGGGAGGGGTTGGGGACAGTGTGCACGGGCGCTTCCCGGGCAGCTGTTCCCAGCGAGGGCGGTAGCAGCTCTCAGGGCTGGCCCCGCGCGGCCCCTGGAATGCACCCTCCAGCCCGCAGGGCGCCCGGGCACATGTTCGCATTGCAAGTCCGGGCTGGAGGAGATGAAGTCCCTCTGGTCCAGGGGACTAGGACTCTCTGGGGTATGACTCTCGCCGGCCGTAGGGCTGAGCCCGGTAAAGGAACCCGGGGGCTGAGACAGCCTCGGCGCGGCGCCGCCTGGATAAGGCATAGCGCTTGTAAGAGGACGCACCTCTGCCCAGGCAAGGCGATCCAGACGCTGCAAGGGTGACTCGGTGAGCGCTCTTGTCCCCTCTAACTCGCTCGTCCTGGCCACCTTGGGTTTTGAAAATTATTTCTGTTGTTGGTTTTTGTAGTTCAGTTTATCACAGCCAGAGAGTGAGATGAAAAATCCGAAGCAGAGCTGTTTCCCGGCTCTTTTCACCGCACCAGCCTTTGGGGCCCTCCATCCCCAGGAGACTGGGAAATCGTATAGCTTCCAGCCCCTTTCCCCCTTGTTTCTGGTTTGCAAGGGCGGGGGTGGGGGGGCGGAGGTCAACATCATCAACAACAAGTGGCTGGAAGCAGAGGTGCCTAGAGCTGGCAGTCACCCCACCCTTTTCCGGTGCCAGCAAACCCTCCGGGCTGGGCAGCGTTCTCTCAGGCACTTCCGGCTGGTTTCTGCCCACATCCCCCACCCCCCACCAACGTCCCGCTCCTCAGCCTAAGACTGCTGCTTTCCAGCTGTCCTGGAGTGCTTGTTTGTTTGTTTGTTTAAAATGCCAATGCACTGGGTTACTAAAATGACATAAAAACCCCACATTGCTTTACAAACAGATCCGTACAACTGTAAGAGCTTGGATTTATTTTCAGGCTCCTGGTATTATTTTTTTCAAATGGCTGAATGCCAAACAGGTAAATCAAATACTAAAATAACTTTCCAACAGGAATAAAGCAATGAAATAAAATTGTGCCACTAACCAAGTAATTAAAAGATTCAGAATAAGTAAATATTCATGTGCATTTCAGGCAAATGACTTCATGTTGTGACACAAAGTGCATGGCATGAGCAATGCCTTTGAATTTTGACAGGCATGGTACATCCCCATGGTTAGAGGACCACAGAATCTAAGTAGAAATGGTTGGTGAATAAAGTTGGAGTGGCTGGCCTTCCTGCCTTCCTCCTGGAAAAAAAAAAAAACATCATGGGCCAGAAGTCAACCCCATCATTCATGAAATGGGTAAAGCAAGGTGGTTGAAGTCCTGACTAAGCCAGAGAATGACCCAGCTCTCCAGACAGTTATGCAACCATTTATGAGAGAGATTCTCAACCTCACTCCCATTTTACAGGAGAAAAAACTGAGGCAAAAAAGAGTTAAGTGACTTCCCCAAGCACTTCTGCAAAGAAATGGCGGAAGTGGGACACTACAGCTAACGCTGCACCCTTTCTACTCCTACTGCAGAGCTGTGAAATCCCCTGAATGCTCCCCAACTTTAATGTGGGTTAGTGTTTTAGTTTGCCTTCGTCCTGCAGATAGCCGAACTGCACCTCTACTTGTGGGATTTAAAAGTGGATCTCCTGAACCTTAGATTAACATTATATAAAACTTTGCTTTTATTTTTCTTTGGCTCATTGTTTTTTGTGTTTTGGTTTTGAAAGGCGTCTTGGACTGAGGAGGGTGAAGGCAGCAGGTGCACCAGTCCTGGCATCCAAAGCCAAACCACAGTCCTGGATTCGCAGTCTTTTATTGTTTTAGCAGTTACAAGTTCATGGCTTCCTGTATGGAAGCCTCCTCATTTTTTTGGAGCCAAGCTTAGATGCTTCTAAAAACTTGGCCTGCCATTATCCTGTAACTGTTAATTAAGCTTTGAAAACTTTACATTATGTTTACAGTGCACTGTGTGAATTGCAAAATAAATTAGAACCCAAGGCAAAGAAATTAGAGTTTTCAAAAAATGGAACAAAAACCAGGGGAGCGTCGCTTCTTAGATAAGACTCAGTCTGGTTATTTCTCACTCTGATATTTCTTTCCAAGAGGGAAAATGGATTTTGTAAAAGTAAAGTTTATGCTTCAGAATATAATACCTAAAGATTCTTCGTCTTCCCTCTGTGTGACAGTATGAGTTGAATAATTCTGCAAAGAAAAGGGGGTGACAAAGAAATAAGGAAAGAGTAAGTGCATCACGTGAGAAAGACATTTCTTTACCACTTAGGAAACCAAAAATACAAGATAACATTAATCATTCGCACACTTTAAAGCAACAACAGAAAACAAAATTATAATATGGCTTAACCTGAGTCCTAAAGAAGATTCCAGGTAAATTTCATATTTGCTTTTTATTTTCTTAAGCAACCTGTACTAAATCCAGGAGACCAAAAATAGCTTGAAAAGAAGGGCATAAACAAAACCCCACACAAGGAGAAACAGCTGATGTTTTTCAAACCTCTAGCCCAGAAGATACTCTTAAAATATATTCTTCAGAACATTATTACTCGGTTTTCAAAACAAAATATGTATGCTTTCTTTCTTGTATAAAATTCACTTTGAGGGGAAAAAGGCTTGGGCTCAGGAGGGCTTGAAACCTGACCCTAAAAATTATTGTTGTAAAAGTGAGCAGAGATGTAAGCTTTTCAAATGGAAGAAGGAGGAGGCTGTGTTCACATCAAATCAATTTTTTAAAAATAATTCTGCCAAATGGATCCTTTGCAGCAATTTAATTCTTAAAGTTTTCAGAGAATGAAGACAGGCTTCAATCTGACTTCTTGAAATATTTGATAATTTGTTTTAAAATGAGGAATTTGCTGTCTGCCTCTCAAAACAGATGCAAAAATGATATAGATTTTAATCACACTGGCAGTATAAGTATGCTATTTCTCCAAGTCCCGTTATAAAAGCTATAAATGAGAAAAAATAGAGAAGAAGAAAAAGATAAAAGAAACTAGTGGTTAGTGTCTCCTAAACATTTCTGGTTTAAATCTGTATTAATACAGTAACTTTACCTAGAATAAACTCATAAAGATGATCGCTAACAATATTATAGCTACCTAACTTCCCCCCCCTACACAATTAGCTTCTTGTATTTCCTAATTTGAAAAAAAAAAAACAAAACTAGTATTTCAAAATCCTTCCAAGAATTTTAAGCTCTAAGCTATGTGTGAGGAACACGACGGCCAGCTGCATAGGGACTAAACAGTTTGAAGACCATTTCCCCATCCACCCACACCAAGACAACATTAAGTTAATGGAAATGCAGATGACACAGGCCTGGACCATATATTGGGCTTCATGAATACAATAAGATGAAGAAATTATAATACTTGCTCACTCCTCCCTTCCTCCCTCTCCTTCTTCCTCTCTCCTTTCCTTTTTCCTCCTTTTACTTTTTTCTTTCTCTTTCATTTTTCCTTCTTTATTTCTTTTTTATTTTTAAAAGTTCTGTTTATTGGAGGGCTGGCATGGGAGAATAGGCTAAGAAAGCAGAGTTTGGAGTCAAAAGACTTGAAGCCTCACGAGCTCTCTGTTCCTGGCTGGGTGACCTTGGTTGGTCCATTTGCTGAGCCCGGCTTGGTCTCCTTGTACGGATGTGGATGTGTAGTATGGAAAGGCTAAAGACGTAGGAATAGAAATAGGTATGGCTCCAGCTCCAAGCGTAGATATAGATGAAGGTATGGGTGTGAATACAGAGATAGAAAAAGACATAGATATAGAAGTCTGGGCATAGCTATGGAAAAGAGATAAGTATAGACATGGAAAAGCTATAGATGTGGAAATAGATATAGATGATGTGGGGTTGGTGATAATGACATTTACCTTGCCCACCTGACAGTCTCAATGGCAAACACATGAAAGAATGCTGCTATTGGCTTGGCACCCATAGCTCAGTGGTTAGAGCATCAACCACATGCACTGGGGCTGGCAGGTTCGAACCCAGCCTGGGCCTGCTAAACAACAATGACAACAACAACAACAAAAATAGCTGGGCATTGTAGCAGGCTCCTGTAGTCGCAGCTACTTGGGAGGCTGAGGCAAGAGAATGACTTAAGCCCAAGAGTTTGTGGTTGCTGTGAGTTGTGACTCCATGGCACTCTGCCAAGGGTGACATAGTAAGACTATGTCTCAAAAAAAAAAAAAAATGGCTCGGCGCCTGTGGCTCAACGGGCTAAGGTGTCAGCCACGTACACCTGAGCTGGTGGGTTCGAATCCAGCCTGGGCCTGCCAAGCAACAGTGACGGCTGCAACTAAAAACTGACCGGGCGTTGTGGTGGGCGTTGTGGTGGGTGCCTGTAGTCCCAGCTACTTGGGAGGCAGAGGCAGGAGACTCGCTTGAGCCCAGGAATTGGAGGTTGCTGTGAGCTGTGATGCCACAGCACTCTATCCAGGGTGA
>CAUYON010083113.1:0-20000 GCA_963573935.1 Arctocebus calabarensis
TATATGAAGACATTTATATTCTACATTTAGTAATTTTCACTTGTACCCTTCTAAGATGTACCATAAGTGTGATCTCACCAATCACCCTCTCTCCACCCAGCGTCCCTCCTCCCCCCCCACCCGTGCCCCGTTTCCCATTTCTTGTGCTATAACTGGGTTTTAGCCTTCATATGAAAGCTATAGATTAGCTTCATAGTAGGGATGAGTACATTGGATACTTTTTCTTCCATTCTTGAGATACTTTCCTAAGAAGAATATATTCCAGCTCCATCCATGTAAACACAAAAGAGGTAACGTCTCCATCTTTCTTTAAGGCTGCATAGTATTCCATGGTATACATGTATCACAATTTATTAATCCATTCGTGGGTCAATGGGCACTCGGGCTTCTTCCACGACTTAGCAATTATGAATTGGGCTGCAATAAACATTCTGGTACATATATCTTTATTGTGATGTGATTTTTGGTCTTCTGGATATATAACTAGCAAAGGAATTATAGGATCGAATGGCAGATCTATTTTTAGATCTCTAAGTATTCTCCAAACATCCTTCCAAAACGAATATATTAGTTTGCATTCCCACCAGCAATGTAGAAGTGTTCCCCTTTCTCTGCATCCACGCCAGCATCTCTGGTTTTGGGATTTTGTTATGTGGGCTAATCCTACTGGAGTTAGATGATATCTCAAGGTAGTTTTGATTTGCATTTCTCTGATAATGATGAGCATTTTTTCATGTGCTTGTAGGCCGTACACCTGTCTTCCTTAGAGAAGTTTCTCTTCAAGTCCTTTTCCCACCCTGAGATGGGATCACTTGTTCTTTTGTTGCTAATACATTTGAGTTCTCTGTGGATTCTGGTTGTTAAACCTTTGTCGGAGGAACTACCTGCAAATATTTTCTCCCAATCTGAGGGCTGTCTGCCTGCTACACTTACTGTGTTCTTAGCAGTGCAGAAGCTTTTTAGTTTGATCAGGTCTCAATAGTGTATTTTTGATACTGCTTCAATTGCCTGGGGAGTCCTCCTCATAAAAAATTGACCCAGGCCAATTCCCTCGAGAGTTTTCCCTGCACTTTCTTCTAATATTTTTATAGTTTTGTTCTCTCTTTTTTTATTTTCAATTTCATTGATATCTATTATTATCTTTCCCTTCTGGTTCCATTGTGTTCATTTTGCTCTTTTTTCTAGTTTGTTTAGGTATGATTGTTGTCTGACATTTTTCCCCTAACATATCCATTTAGTGCTATAAATATATTCCTCTCAGCACAACTTTAGCTTGGTCCCACACATTCTGTTGTGTTGTGGTTTCATTAATTCTATATACTTTTAAGATTTCCTTTACAAATTCCTCTTGACTCCTGGATTATTTAGAAGTATATTATCTGATATCCAGGTGTTTGGAAATTTTTTTTTCCTTTGTGTGTTAATTTCCTGTATGACTCCATTATGCTCAGAGAGCATGCTCTGTGTGGTTTTAGATCTTTGGGTTTGTTTTATGGATGAGGATCTGGTCTGTCTTAATAAATGTTCATGGACACTTGAAAATTGTGTTGTCTGCTATTAGGTGGCATGTTCTATTTACTTTATATCAAATTATGTTGCTTCATTATAATTTCTGTATCCTTGCTGCTTTTCTTTCTAGTAGTTCTTTCAGTTGTAAAAAGTAGCTTTTTGTACTCTTCAACTAATATTGTGGATTTGTCTATTTATTCCTTTAGCTCTATCACTTTTTGCTTCGTGTATTTCACAGCTCTGTTGTTTGGTTCTTATACATATTTAGGATTGTTAGCCTTTTTGGTGCCTTGATTCTTTTCTTTTCTTTTCTTTTCTTTTTTTTCTTTTTTTTTTTTGAGACAGAATTTCATGTTGTCGCCCTCTGTAGAGTGTGATGGTGTCACAGCTCATAGCAACCTTAAACTCTTGGGCTTAATTTTTGGCCTTAGCCTCCCAAGTAGCTGGGACTACAGGTGCCTGCCACAATGCCTGGTTATTTTTAGAGACGAGGTCTCACTCTGGCTTAGACTGATTTTGAACTCCTGAGCTCAGGTGATCCACTGATCTTGGCCTCCCAGAGGTGCCTTGATTCTTTTATTATCATGTACTGTCCACTGTTGGCCCTGATCATTTTCTTTACTCTTTATCTGATATTGATATAGCTATTTTTGTAAAAAAAATCTTGCATGATACATCTTTTTCAGTTTTTTTTAACTTTCAACCTATATCCTTGTATTTGAAGTAAGTTTCTAATAGATAGCTTATTTTTGAATTTGTTTTATTCTGCCAATCTCTGTATTTTAATTGGTGTATTTAGCACGTTTGCATTTAAAGTCATTATTGATATGGTAGGGCCTAAGTCTCTCATTTTATTATTTGTTTCATACCTCTGATTTTTGTCCTTTGTTTCCTTTTTTTTGTTTTTTTTTACCTTCCTGTAGGTTGTTCAAATATTTTTAGGGTTTCAACATGCTCTCTTTATAGTGTTTTTTAAAAATATATATTGCTTTGTATACTTTCATTACTGATTACTCTATTTATTACAGTACACATGCATAACTTACAGCAGTGTAGTAATATTCATATTTTACCATTTTGAATGGTAATGGTGTAGAAACCTTACTTTGTTTTATTTTCCTTTACTTTCTTACCTTTTAAATATAATTGTCTCAACTATTTCCTCTATATTCATTGTACATCACGTCATGTGAGGTTACAATCTTTGTTTCAGCCAACAAACATGATTTCAGAAACTCATGAGATGTAGTCTTAGCGGAGGAATCAGAGCATTGCAGAGCTCTGCTGGTCAGATCAGGCAGCGTCTCAGCCTTACAGTTACTACCTGGCAGGAGGATTGGAGTTCCTCATGGTTCTGACCACTGGGAGATACATACTTTCTTGTGGATACAGACAGGGGAATGGATCAGTGACCAAGAGCTGGCAGGAAGAAAGAGTCCTCTGTCCTTGGCCATATCCACCCAGAAGGAGCTTTCTTCATGCTGAGCTGGGGTGGGGAAAAGAAAACCAGTTCAGATTGTGGTATCTATACTTTTTGTAATTTCATATATTTCTCAATAAATCATTACTTGCTGTATTTTCTTGGCATAATTTTAAGAAACTTTGTATGATTGTTTTTAATAATCTTTATCCACACATGGTGGTTGTTCTGTTGGAGAGCAAGTATGAGAAACTCCTCACATACTGTTTTCTTCTCAGGGTCCTTCTGTGTTGTTCATTTTAAAAACGCAGTTATACTTTTAAAAGTATGATCATATAATCATCCTGCATCCTTTTTTTTTTTTTTTTAGTGCAATAGTAACTCCCGTGATGACATACGGTCATCTTGAGGGTCTTATAAACAACTGGAACCTAGAGATGGAGGATCATGAGAGGCACTTTCTTCACCAGGCCACCCAGGTCAATGCTTGGGGCCGTGCATTGATTGAGAATAGTGAGAAGGTAAGAAGATATTCTCATTAATCTGACTGCATTAAACAGGTATTTACAGATGAATAAAAGATAGTAGGTCTGTGTTTTGTGATTCATTTTCTATTCCAATATTGGTGAGCAACTTCAAAATATTTTCCATAGGTAATAATCTATGTATTCCCTAACCCTGTATTAGAAAATCTTTCACATTTGAAGTATATTTAAAAAAATTAATATTGCTCTCAAATTATTAAATAAATGTTTACATTACTGTATTCTTATTTTCTCTTTATAGATTACTGTTTTACATGCGGAAATAGAAAAAGTGAAACTGGACCAGAAAAGGTAGAATCTTAGATTTCCTAGGTTGAAAGATTAAAGACATCTTTTTATTCATTTTTTTTTCCTTATTGTACTTTATTGACATTTTTGGTCACTCCAACTTCCTTTCATTAGCCCTTTTGTTGACTTGTTTTATTCAGGCTGGAACAAGAATTAGATTTCATCCTGTTACAGCAGAAGGAACTAGAAGCCATGCTGATACCTTTTGAGGACTCTGTGAAGGACCAGAGTGGGCTGGCTTATCCGCAGCATGAAGATGAATGTGAGAAGACGTAAGTAACTGCATAAAGACTGAGGAATGGGGTAGGACTTATCTACTATGAGAGTGTTCAAAAAAGAGAGAAAAAATTAAATTGGAAGGCAGAGGATACAAATTGGTAGGAAAGGACATGTTTTTATAATTGGCATTTATCAACTTGTTTTTTTTAATACTTTCTAGATGCTTGAAATGAAAAACTCATTCTGGCAATTTTACATACTACTATTGATCTCAAGCAAACATGAAGCCCTTATTATTAAAGATGGAAACAATGAAAAATTATAATTACATGAGAAAAAGAAGAAAAAAAAAGAAAAATCTAGGGGGAAAATTTAAAACAGCTTTTTCTTTTTCTTTCTTTTCTTTTTTTTTATTAAATCATAGCTGCGTACATTAGTGCAATCAAGGGGTACAATGTGCTGGTTTCATGTACAATCTGAAATGTTTTCATCAAACTGTAAAAACAGTTTTTTAAAAGAAAAAATATGTATGTGTATATATGTATACACACATATGTGTATATATACATATATATATCTTGCCACACGTTACCTGGGCAACAGGTGATCTTTTGGGGTATGAGATACTAATCAAGGCTGATACAGCTATATAAGGTGGAGACTGGAAGCCTCTGTCTTGCCAAGGAAACCTGTTCTTTCTCCCTGCCTTCTTTTCCCTCAATACTGCAGTGTTGGCAGTCTGAAGTTTCTCCTCAGCCCACATAATAGACACTCCTCGACCTTTCCAAATTGTGTCCCCTTGGCCACAGAGTGGCTTTTCCAGGCAAGCATGTGTTGCTCAAATCTCCCCAGAAGTGGCTGTCCCCCTTATCAAGCACACCAGAACAGGTCTCACACTAGGACCCCGAGGGCCGAACCTGCAAGGCAGCTGAACAATGAAAGCTCCGTTCTGCCCAGTGGCTTAGTTCTGGCCCCTGGGCGCTGTTCAAAATCACGTACTCACTCGCCCAAGCTCTCCCAGCATAACTCAACCAAGTGCCCAGGTCCAAATAAAAACCTACGGGGCAGGCCCTCTCTGTCTGTAAACTGTCGCTGCTGCTGCCCTCGCACTGGTTGGCCTCTACCACTCCAAGTACTTGCCTTTGTGCTGCTTCTCTACTGATTCTGTCCTCCTCTTGTGGTCCTGAAGTTTCCCTGCTGCTTCACTGTTGTCCTGAAGAGATGTTTCTGGGCTGAGCCTACAAGCCAGAGGTGCCTGGAGTCTTTTCTCCCAGATCTCACCATGCATGGCTGCAGAAAAGCTGTCTGCCATCTTGCTCCACCTTTCCCCCCAAACACAATAAGGTTGAAATATCCTCAGGCCAGTTTGATTCTCATAAACATATCTATTAACTAAGTTAGGGGTGTGATAGCTTGGATGGAAATCTTGAGAATTCAGGCAACTAATCAATTTGTGAACTTAATAAATTTATCTACCTTTGATTATGTGAAACTCATTTCTTAAAACATCTTTTGCTTCCTGGTATATATTTATATAAGGTTTTACTTTGAAAATTTGTGTATTTAAGATCATTGAAGACATCTTAGGATTTATTGAATATTGTTAAATAGTAAATAACTTCTCTTATATATCTGATTGTCCTCTTGGTATATTTTGACACCTAAAAAGTGTTCTTTTGCTACAGAAATCCCAAGAGTTTTAGTCAGAGGGCAAATAGGTGCCAACAAATAGCAAAATGGATAAAAGTCTTCACTTTTGGATTCTTTATAGAGTATGGTAATAATAAGGTCACAAATGCTATGTCCATGAAAATGTGCTATTGGTCATAATGGGGACCCACTAAGAAGGTAGGGAAATTGGGGCAAATTCAATTGGTGATATCATCTTTGAATGTCAGTAACAATAGGTTGTACAGAAAACATGTCTTATTAATTCCTTTATTTCACTTGCCTTTGCAGTTACAAATTAGCTGAAAGTATAGATATTCAGCTGAAACGAATGAGCCAAGATCTCAAGGACATTATTGATCGCCTGAATGCATTTGGAAATCCTGTTGACCCTTCTAACCCGGTGTGTTTACTGCTTTATATGTTTAGACAATTATGACTTAGTATGAAATAGAATTCCATGACTTCTTTAGCTAGTCACCTTCTCATGTCGTCCATATTGCTGCTTACCTGCCTCTGGAGATATGAAGCTCTTGGATGTGGTTAGTGGAGCAGGAAACATTTAGAGACAGAAAAGGTTTTAAGCTTTTTTTGGTTATTCCTAGGATTGTGAAAAATCACTCTTCCTGAAATTGTCAGGGTTTTCCCCTTGTTCTTCACATAACTAAGTATGTCTCTGTACTTTTTTTTTCTGTTCATTTACTCATTAGCTAGTTCATTCTTCTTTTTAAATACTTATATACTCATATAAAATGTTAGTAGGTATGTTTGAGTCTGTTCAATATATCCAGGAAATCCTTAATTTAGGTTAGGTTATATTTTAAACTTTGGTAAGTTACCTATTTGAGATTTAACATATATTTTTTTCATAGGAACTTTGTTAAATATAGTTATTAGATTTCCACTTGCCCCATAGAATACTACTTAGCTCATAATAAAAATGCATTATATCATTGGAAAATACAGCTGAGGCTCCAGTTAGAGTTGGGACAACATGAATTAATTTGGTGGCAAGAAAGAATTGTTTTTTTTTTTTTTCCTTTCACCATACACCAATTAAAGAGCTCATTTCCTGTAACTTTAACTTTCCCTATTGTCTTAGCAGCTAAATGGAGTCCTCCTTTTCCAATTCCCTCTTCATGAGTAATAATGGTAAGAGGAATCTCCCACTGTGGGAGCTCCTGTTGTGCTTTCTATAAGTTAATTATAATTAAGAGGGAGCCAGGATCTGAGTAGGTGAAGATGAATGACTATATATATATATGTGTGTGTGTGTGTGTACATATATATATATATATATACACACATATATATAATATATGTGTATATATATGTATATATCACTAGAGAGAGAGAGAATATTCTTTGGTAAGTACGCTCTTTGTCCAATGATATATAGGAAGTTCTTTACATATATATTACTAGCTTTTTTAATTACAAAGAGACAGTGTCTTACAGCTGAGAAAGCATTAGAATTTTGTTCAAGTCCTTTAATCTCGCTGGGCCTTAGCTCCTTCTTTTCAAAAATGTCAAGGATAGACTAAATGATCTTTAAGTCCCTTCTAGCTATAAAAATTATGCCATTCTCTACTTTGGATGAATCCAGAGTTGAACAAAGGCAAATATAAAATAATCTTGGATTATCCCTACTATCTCCCTGAGTTCACACGGATGATCTAGAGTTGACAAAATACAGATTTTCTTTTAATGAAATATTATATTACCGTTATAATTTCAAAATTCAAAATTATTTATTGTAATAGAATTTTGATGCAGAGATAAATCTATGTAGATTTAGATGTGAAGCAGAGTTGACGTCTGGTCCCTCTGCTTTGAATTAACTAAGAAGAGCGTTCTCAACAAAGTAAGAGGAGACTGTAATTCTGTCTTTATCCTTTTTCTCTACTACAACCTAGAATGTTTTATTTTATTTTAGTAATGGGTAGTAAATAGTATGAGTCTTTTTGTAGGGTGATTGGGATATTTAGGATGAGTGAATTAAAGTGTAATAGCTGACTTGATGGCAGAACAAAAGAAGCAAGAAATCAGTAACAACTCTTCTCTATATATAGCACAAATCCTTGGACACAGCAAAAACATTTTTGAACAACAAGATTCCTATTATTTACTATAATCAGATCAACAAAGCTTTATTACTATGGGCCATATACCAGAGTAGGAAAATAGCAGCTATATGTTCCAGTATTCGTAGTGGTGAGATTTAACTATTTTTATTCCCCCTTTTAGGAGGGGATAGGAGAAACTATCTAATATCTGAAGTTTTTATTGAGCATGTTCTTATTATGTTCTATGTTATTCAGTTACATTTTCTTACAAAATCCATAAAAACATTAAATGGCCTATATTATGTATTACCAGTACCTTGCTAATATATTGATATATTTCTTTTTAGTCTTTTTGCTATGCTGGTAAAAATATTTCTTTTGTTTGAGATAATACTAGAAACATACCTGTATAGATGTTTGTATTCTGTCTTCACTTAATATTCTTTCAGGGTATTTTCCCAAACTTTTGACCATTCATTGAAAACGTGAATTTTAATGACGCTGTTAAGATTTTGTCAGAGGTGACTTTACCATAGTAAAGACACTTAATCAAGTTTTAATTGATAGATTGTCTCAAAATTGTGGTGATGTAAAATAGTCCTGTTGTATTTAGATTTGATTATTTCTTATGACTAGGCTCCTGGAAGTAGAATATACCGAGTCACAAGGTATTTATATTTGAAAACTTTTGATATATATGGTAAAAATTTATATTTTATAAGGTTGCACTAATTTATATTACTATCAAGTGTATACAAATGTACTTATTTATCTCATATACTTGCCAAACGAGTATTACCATATTTTTTTTTCCTTTCTTGTGCCATTTCTTTTTCTTTCTTTTTTTTTTATTGAATCATAGCTGTGTACATTAGTGCAATCATGGGGTACAGTGTGCAGGTTTCATATACAATCTGAAATATTTTCATCCAACTATACCATATTTTAAAAATTGCTGATTTGGTTGGCAAATAATGCTATTTTAATTTTTTTGTATGACTTTATCATCTTGTGAAATGTTTTAATAGTCTTCATTTTTGTACTGTTGTAGTTGGTTTCTTATTGAATTATGGGTAGCCAATTTCTGACAGTTTCAAAACAATTAGATTAAACTAATACATAAAGAGAATGAGTATTACAAATATCCAATAGCAAAAAAACCCATTAATATTTAGTATATTCTCAGTTCATTTTTATAGGATGAAATTGAAAGTCACTTTCTAATTTCAATTTCTTATGCTTTGTGTTTACTACTTAAGAACAATCATAATCTGAAAAGTCTTGTGTGATTTTTTAGCTCCAGCAGATCTGCAAAATTCTGAATGTGCATATGGACTCTATGCAGTGGATTGACCAGAGATCAGGTGGGAGTTAATTTGTATGCCAAGCTCTGTGTATTGCAAGGAGAAAATGAGATATAAGTCAGGTTGTGTGCTCTGTGACCACAGTCATATTAGAGTTCAATTGTAGACTATTGCTTAACTCACAGTATGTTTGCATTAGTTGTGAAAAATTATAATTGCTTATTTTTGTAAAATGAAACACAGGTTGGAATAGAAATTAATGAATATAGAAAGTGGATAGGAAATAGAATGAATATAGGGAGTATGGATAGAAGCAGGACTTTAGCATGTATCTTTTTATACAGTTTTGACCTGGGGGTCATATAAATGTTTTGTATGAGTAAAAAAATTATAACTAAGCCAAAAATAATGGGAAGAAAGACAAATACTAAAATTGAGTGCATACCAAAACTGAACAAATCCATATTACTAATTTATAAAATAGTTACTGAGTTCAGGTAACTTTTAAACATAGTGTATTTGATGATGTGTCCTTACTAGGATGTAGTCCCTAAGGATAGAAAGAACTGCAACGAAACCTCAAACTTTTTTAACAGTTTCATTATTAGTTTCAGAATTATACTGCCATTATGACTATGATTTCATATATATTATAGAGTAAAGCAAATGCATAAGTATATCAATGATAATAGTAACCAAGATTTTCATTAAAAGATCAAAAATATACAAGTTACTAGGTAGTTTTACTTAGCTGGGAGACTCTTGTGTTGTCTGTGTACATATGGGTCTGAGTACTTCCTGCAGGGAAGGTCTAGTAGTGACATATTTCCTCAAAGTTTATGTGTCAGGAAAGGATTTGATTTCTCCTTCAAGTATGAAACTTAGTTTTACAGGATACAGAACCCTAGGTTGGTAGTTGTTCTGCTTGATAAGACTGAAGATAGGAGCCCACTCTCGTCTGGCTTATAGTTTCTGCTGAGAAATCAGCTGTTAACCTGATGTACTGGTAGGTTTACCCTTATAGATCAGAGGCTGCTTACACCTGGAAGCTTGTAGAATTTTCTCTTTCATTTTGACTTTGGCCTGAATTGTGTCTAGGAGATTCTTTGTTTGAACTGAGTTATTTTGGAGTATGATAGCAATCTTGTAACCGTCTGGCAATGCTTGAGAAATTTTAAACTATGTCTCCTGGTAGAACTACCATGATTTGGGACTGTTTTCTTCTCCTTTAGGGATTGTTGTAGCCCATATAGCCTATGGCTAGGAGGAGTGAGAAATACCTGTATAGGTATAAGAAATACCTGTATAGCTAAATAATGGAACACCTTGGTGGAAAGGGCATGGAGAGGGATTTAGCTCTCCTAACAAACATGAGAGCTCGTGAGATGAGAGCAGTGGCGAATTGGCAGTCTCTATACCTGTGGCGTTCAGAAGCATGAGGTTAGCCTTATATTAGGGTGGAGGAGCAGGCAGTTGAAGAGCATGCACATTCTATCATGGACCCGCTTACTCTGACTCTGTCTCCTCTCCTGCCTGCAGAGCGCCAGCACAGCGTCTCTCTGCTGAAGATTACCAAGCTCTGCTAAAGACTAAGATCTATCTTTCTAAGAAGACTGCTTTATTCTCTCTAAGACTCCCACTCTCTCTCTCTCTCCAGCTAAAGTAGATAGCCCTCAGGCACCTAAGAGAAACTGTACCTGAGCAAGGGAACTTAGCAGTCCGTGTCCGGAACCTAGTTAAGCTGGGCCCGAGACCTGGCCAGTCCAGGGCCCTGACAAGGGATATCTATGATTCATAAGTTTTTATGCTTTGCATAGTCCTCTATTTCTCTTAGAGATTGCTCTGCTTTTGCTCTTTTCTGTTTCTTTAAATGATTGATGTTAGCTTAAAAATCTTCAAGTTCTGAGATTCTTTCTTCTCCACTGTTTAATCTGTTGCTGAAACTCTCTGCTGTGTGTTTTGTTTGTTTGTTTGTTTGTTTTTTGAGACAGAGTCTCACTATGTTGCTCTCAGTAGAGTGCCAGATGTCACAGCTCACAGCAACCTCAAACTCTTGCGCTTAAGCGATTCTCTTGCCTCAGCCTCCCAAGTAGCTGGGACTACAGGCACCTGCCACAACACCCAGCTATTTGTTGTTGTTGTTGTTATTGTTGTTTAGCAGGCCAGGCTGGGTTCAAACCTACCAGCCCTGGCGCATGTGGCTGGCGCCCTAACCACTGAGATACAGGCATTGAGCTTCTCTGCTGTGTTTTGAAACTCCGTGAAAGCCTCTTAATTCTTTCAGCTCTGTTATATCCTTCCTAATTATGTCCAGATCTTTGGTGACTTTGTCTTGAATTTCATTGGTTTCTTGAGCCATTTTTTGGGACTTCTTTTTGCTGGTTTTCTACTTTCTCTTCAATTCCATTTGTCTTATTTGCCATCCATATTCTGAAATTCATTTTTGTCATTTCAACAGTTTCTTTATGGTTGGAATTTTCTGTGGTAGCTCCATTATGATCACTTAGGGGAGTTGATCTGTTCTGTTTTTTTCATGTTGCCAGAAGAGTTTTTTGTTGGTTTTGCCTCGTCTGTGGTTTCTTTCTTTTCTTTTTCTTTTTTTCTTTTTTCTTTCTTTTTTTTTTTTTTGGCAGCTTTTTGGCCGTGGCCAGGTTTGAACCTGCCCCCTCCGGTATATGGGGCTGGCGCCCTACTATTGAGCCACAGGCGCCACCCTGTGGTTTTTTTTTTATGTTTTTCTTTTCCTTCTATCTTCTTTCCCTTCCTCTTTACCTTTTCTTACCTTAACTCTAGGCTATTGGGTTGAGTTAACCCTATTTTCCCTCCACTGACTTCCCTTCCTGCTTCTCTCTTCATTCCTGGTGACTCATGCAATCACTCTGTGCTCTCATAGCACTATTTCTGAGTAGGGCAACATTACATGGTGGCATATACTCTTTTTTTTTTTTAATAGTTTTTGGCCAGGGCTGGGTTTGAACCCACCACCTCCAGCATATGGGGCCAGCGCCCTACTCCTTTGAGCCATAGGCGCTGCCTGCATATACTCATTTTTAAAATGAGAGATAGTATCTATTTTCTAGGGGCTTTGTAATGATTAAAAGAAAGCAATGTCAGTAAATGGTAATGGCAGAAGCGGTTACTGGTGATCAGAATTTACTCTGTGTATGATGTGGGGTGAGAGAAAAAAATGGGTCATGTGATTCAAAATGTAGTTACTGAATTGAGTCTAGTGAAGGCAATTCTAGGTAGATTATCATTAAAAACCATTTACCTAGAGAAGTTGCAACAACAGCGCTGATGAGGGAGAAAGTCAATAACTGATAAACACTGAGGAATGAATTTATATAAAGTTTAACTTAGTTATCTTTATATATCTTTATAAAGTTTATCTTAGCATGTCTGTTGCATGCTTTTCTGTAGTCAGCAATGCTTCTTTGGTGAAGCAGGGGAGTGTCAAAATGTAATTTGAGTTATAAAGAAAAATTATGGTGATTTTTCTCTTGGTGGGAATCCTAATTGTCATAAATGAAATCTCAAGGATTTCAAACAGTGTTCCCTTAGTAAAATTAAGGTTGTTAGCATTGTAAGGGACTACTATTTAAATGAAGAAACTGTAACCAGGAGGGGTTGAAAGACTTCCTTAAGCACACAATTAATGGTGTAGCTAGAGCCAGGGTCCAGTTTTTCTTATTACCAGAATGGTATTCCTATTTCTGGTATGCTTTGCATCATGGGACATATTGACAAATCTTAGTCATGTACCTAATAGTAGAGGACAGAAGTTTTCAAAGTATGATAGTACTTGGGGTGGGATATAAATTTAAGGTGTCTTAAAGGTAAAGTTCTCAGTCAACATAAGATAAAAAGAATAACAGTGGAATGTAACAATTACCAGAAGTTCCTTTTTTGCTAAAAATTCATTTGATCTGGAAAGCTGGTGAAATTTCTTATAGGTTCTCGACTGACACAAAGGAGGCCATAATAAGGAATGGGGAAAAGCCTGGTAGGCTCCTTTTTGCCATTCTCACGTAAGGAGCCTTTCTTTTTCATGTCAGAAAATGACATGATCAAGAAATGGAGAGAGGCAGGACTTAGTTATGCTGTCTAAAAGAGATTTTTTTGTTGTTTTATTTTACTTTTCATTAGTTCATTGGATCACATTTACTGAAGTGGTATGTGGACTGGAGAGTTTTAAGATTAAACTCAATAAATCCATTAGTTCACATTCAAATAATAGTTATAGAAAAACTAATGAATGTATCATTTTAAGGATACAAATATTTTTAATTTAAGAAAAATCATGAACTTATATATA
Source organism: Arctocebus calabarensis (assembly GCA_963573935.1). NCBI lineage: Eukaryota > Metazoa > Chordata > Mammalia > Primates > Lorisidae > Arctocebus > Arctocebus calabarensis. Next base: position 13,335 of record CAUYON010083113.1, read on the forward strand.
AAGTCAAATCTTAAAACATTTCTGAGAAATGCTTTTATGATTTAGCATCTTTAATGTTGATACAAATATTTTTTCCATCGTAAAACATGGCAACTGTTACACTAATAGGAACATATATTTAACTAAAAAATCAGCTCTTTAAAAGTGATTTGGTAATTAAACATTATAATTTAAATATTAAAATATTACAGTCTCTAAATCAACTTTTCAATATTAGTGAATAAATTATAAAGAACCAGGCCCCTTTCTTCCTCTAACCTATGTGGAACCAACAGTGATGAGACTAAACTAGAAAAGAATCACAGATAAGTATAAAAGTATTGCGTTGGCAGTACCTATGGCTCAAAGGAGTAGGGTGCTGGCCCCATATGCCAGAGGTGGCGGGTTCAAACCCAGCCCTGGCCAAAAAAAACTACAAAAAAAAAAGTATTAGATTAAGGAGTGTCTGAACATGTGCAGATAATGGCCAGTCTTGAAATTTGATATTTATCCATTGTTTAACTTTATGTGTACCTCTTTCCCCCCTGATTAGTATAGCTAATTGAAAGTTAATAGCAACTATAGTCAAATACCAGTTTCCCCTTCTGTCTTTCTCATTGTAAAAATTTATAGCATTATTTTGAGTCTGGCTTTATGGCAATGCTGCAGTCACACATCTGTCTTTTGAGTTGGCAGTCACTGAAACTGCAGCAACTCCTGCTCTTCTGGGTCCACTTATAACAGAGTTGGCAATCCATCTGAGCCAATTTGTTACTTGTTTTAAGTATATGGAGCTACTTCTCTTAGAGAGGGGAAGGAGGGTAAAGGATATGCATTTTCTGTTTCTTCATGTACCAAACCATTGTTGTGTTTGTTAATATTTATGAACACCACAACAAAGGATTGGGCAATGGAAAGTCTTATACTTGTCATTATTTGAAAATTTACTGAGTGTTTTCATGGCATTTTACTTCTTTTAGAAGGTGTCTCAAAGCTTCAAGACTTAAATATATTTCATCCATAATCATTGCAGTCTCACATGGAATAGAACCACATAATTATTTGATAGCTGCTCACAACATTGGTGCTGCTATATAGGGCAGAAAGAGTTATGCAGAGTAACTTAAAAAGATGTACTAGATCTTATAATGTTTTCAAGATACAGTTCCATTAATTCTGGGCTACATGTCTATAAACACCTTATTTTTCTTTTTATGTAAAACATTCTTAGCTGTCTATCATGGTATAACTAATTCTTGTATAAAATGCCTTTAGGATCATTTTAGAGAAGCAGCTTTGTGTGATATGTCATGATCATACTTCTGTTTTTAACCAAATAGTATTTATTGTTTGAGGAGAATGTTTTAAATTAGACTTTTTGTGTTGGATTTTTTTTTCAAGAAGTATTGGTAAGACCAGGAAGATTTTTAAAACATTACTTTCAGCCTCTCATATCTGAAGAGTAGCAAATGCTATGATGCCAAAAGGTGCCTTTGAATTTTAATTAAAGCGTCTTCTTCCTCTTTCATCTTCTGGAATAGAATCTGATTTGCTGATCAAGGTCGTTTCTTTTACCTCTTATTTTTCTTACATTCTTTGGGAAATTTTGGTTGTGTTGGTTGATTGGTGAGGTCATCTCTTGTGTTTTTCAGTCTAATGTTCTGCTTCAGATACTTGAGAAGCAAATGCCCTTGATCTGCCAGAGGTGTGCTAGCAGCACAAAGACATCTCTGTTTATGAGGCTCATTTTTAGGGTCTCTTATGCTCAATAGAAACACTTGGTTCTTCCCATTGCAGTTAATTGAAAGGTATTTTATGTTTTTTTCATTGTTTAATGAGCCACTTGCTCATCTATGCTCCCCTTTATAGACACAGTAGATTCATTGTCACACCTTTGTCCCTTGATTCTAAAGAACTTCTTATAGGTTAGATTAAGGTACTAAGATTAGAATGTAACAAGTCTTCAGCTTCTGTTAGGAAGGAGTATGTGATGGTTAACATTCTCAGAGCTCCACTTCCCAAATTTCCTTTTCTGTATGTAAATCCAGATTTGAAATACACTCAATACATCTGCAAAATTAGATTTCTCACTAATCCTACTTATGTACATTTTGTGCCCAAGTGAATTTCCTCAACTGGAGAGCCTTCCCCAGATGAATTATATGTAACATAATTTAAATCACTCCCAAATAGCAGAATATATATTGTTTGTGAGAAAGATAGATTTTTCTCCAAAGCAATTTTCTTCCTGTTAGTGACTAAAAAACAAATACAGTATATTGGAACCTTACTATAATGCTGTTTTGGGGCATATGCTCAGTGGCCACCTCATAGATAAAATTACTTGATGGATTTTCACCAATTAAACCTCCTCAGATAGAATTCAGATAGACTTGCTTCATTCTGAGCACGTCAGCATTTGAAAGAACAACAAATAGTGGTTCTTATGCTTTTGTGCCAGTTAGCATAGTATTTTTTGTTTAAAAAATTCACAGCACTTGACAAACAGATGCACTGTAATAGAAAAAGCCATTTTGATGGGAGTGTAGTATAAATTCTCATTAGCTTTGGCCTTTGATAATTTACTTAACCTTCCTGAGATTTTGATTATTTGTTCCATTTCAGAGTATTATAGGAATTAAAATAAGGTATATAGGCATTTTGAAAATTAAAGTGCTGTATAATTGGAAGGTGTTACTTTTATTTTATTTTATAGAGAAAGGTTTATTTTATTTTACTTTTTATTTCAAAATACTACGGAGTACAAATGTTTTTGTTACATTGCTTGAGTTAGAGCTATAAATGTGCCCATCACCTGAACAGTGTTGATTGTACCTGTTAGGTGGGATATTACCTTTCCCCTCTGCTTGATTTCCAATGACTTTTTCTTCCTTCTATGTACAAATGTGTGCCCATCAGTTAGTTCCAGTTTATTAGAGAGTACATGTGGCATTTACTTTTCCATTCTTGAGATACTTTGCTTAGGATAATCTCCCATTCCTTCCAAATTACTGCAAAGGGGATTAATTAATCCCTTTTTTGGCTGAATAGTACTCCACAGTATACATATACCATATTTTGCTACTCTACTCATGAAATGATGGGCATTTAGGTTGATTGCAAAACTTTCCAATTGTTAATTGTGCTGCAATAAACATTCGAGTTCAGATGTCTTTTTGATTAAATGAATTCTTTTCCTTTGGGTAGATATCCAGTAGTAGGATTACTGGATTGAACTGGTAGGTCTACTTTTAGTTGTTTGAGAAATCTCCATACTGTTTTCCATTGGGGTTGTACTGATTTGTAGTCCCACCAACAGTGTGTAAGTGTTTCTTTCTCTCTGCATCTGTGCCAGCATTTTTTGTTTTTAGACTTTCAATAAAGGCCATTCTAACAGGGAAAGGTGATATCTCCTTATGGTTTTAATTTGCCTTTCTCTAATGATTAGTGATGTTGAACGTTTTTTCCTATGTTTCTTGGCCATTTGTCTATCTTCTTTTGAAAAACATCTTTTCATGTCTTTGCCCACCTTTCAGTAGGGTTGTTTGTGAGGTTTCGCTCATTTGTTCGAGTTCTTTGTGGATTCTGGATATTAGCCCCTTATCAGATATGTCTACTATGAGTATCTTCTCAGAAGGTATTATTTTAGATCCAAGTCGAAACTACAGAGTAGTTGTAACTGCTATATGCCGAGGCACTGTGTTACTCATTGTAGGAGGTACAAACATCAGTGGCACCTCTGCCTTGAACAGATGCAAGGTGAGTGGGCGGGGTATGGTAAAGGAAAGAAAAACATTTTTAGTTGGCTTCCTGGAAGAAATTTGAAATGATATTTGAATAATCTTTAATATTTCAACAGAATAAACTGAATGAAGACCACTTAAAATGTAATATTAAAATAATTGTATTAGCGTGTTCCCTTCTGCCTCCAAGAATTCAGAATACTTTATCTGTTTTTTTCCACCCTTTCTTGAAATGTATTTTTTATTAATTTTCTGTGAAGGATAGTACCATACACAGAGTCTTATCACCACCTTAATGTATCAATGGCAAGACCAAGATGTGAGTTCTCATGGCCGAGAAGGAACTTTGTACGTTTCTATCAGCACTCTTCTTCACACTCACAAGATAGTTAGCACTAAGCATTCACATACATTTATTTGAGGTTTTTTTTTTATTTTTATAAATTGGATATCTTCTTAAAAGTAACTATGACTTGTGGGAAAATAGTTTCTGCCTTTCTGTCTGTGTCTCTTTTCCCTCCTCACCCCCTCAAACTCTCTCTCTTCCTCTCTTCTCTTCCTCCTTTTTTCTTTCCCTTTCTGAATGAGAAATAAACCTTATGTTAAGTTCCTAAGATTTCAAGGTTGTTTCTAAACAGCTACCTAACCTAACTAGTATAGAAGGTAGAGTCTACAATAACTAAAATCTCAAAATGTAGTTTTAGCTTAGCAGGCCCACAATGAGGAAAACATATGAGAAGGCTGAAAAGATGACCTAAGCAGTAAGAACAGATTTGGTAAAACTTGCCTGACATAAATTGAAGGTCATATTATGTGGCTACTGCACTAGTACTTTTAGAAGAGGTTGGGAATCAGAACCTTATTTTGTGTGTGTTGGTCTTTTTTGCCATGTATATGTGTGTGTTTACTTCTGTACAGTTTTATCACATGTGTAGGTTTGTATATCAGCCATCATAGTCAAGGTACAGGACAGTTCCATGCCACATTCATCTCCCATCCGTTCCATACCACATTCATCTCCCATCCACACCATCCTCCAGTTTCTAATTCCTGGCAACCATTAATCTATTCTCTATTTCTAAAAATGTATCATTTCAAAATATTGTATAAATGGAGTCAGACAGCATGTACCTTTTAGGGATTGGTTCTCCCTCCCCAGCTAGTTCCCCAGAGAGTCATTGAGTTGCCGTGTGTTTGTTCCTTTTTATTGCTGAGTAGTATTTCATGGTATGGGTTTACCACAGTTTGTTTAACCATTTTACCTATTGTAGGACATCTGGGCTGTTTTCAGTTTTGAATATTATGAAAAAAAGCTATTACAGTAAACATTTAGAAGTTCTTATGTCAACATAAGTTTTAATTTCTCTGGGATAAATTTCCAAGAATGCAATTGCTGGGTCATATAGTAGTTGTATGTTTTGTTTTACAGGAAACTGCCACATTGTTTTCCAGACTGTCTGTACCATTTAAACATGCCCACCAGCAATGTATGAGTGACCAAGTTTGTCTGTGTCTTCATAAGCACTTGGTGTTCTCATGGTTTTCATTTTAGCTCTTGTGAGAGTTGTGTATTGATATCATTACAGTTTTAATTTGTATTTTTCTGATGACCAATGAGGTTGAACATCTTTTCCTGTGCTTTGCAGTTTATCATCTTCAGTGAAATGTCTGTTCATGTCTTTTACCCATTTTCTAATTGAAATTTGTTTTTGAGACAGAGTATTGCTCTGTCACCCAGCTTACAGTGCAGTGGTATCATCCTGTCTCATTGCAACCTCAAGCTCTTGGGCTCAAGCAGTCTTCCTGCCTCAGCCTCCTGAGTTAGCTGGGACTGCAGGCTTGTGCCACCGTGGCTGGTCTTGAACTCTGTCCTCAAGTGATCCTCCTGACTGAGCCTCCCATAGTACCAGGATTATAGGCATGAACCACTGCAACCAGCCCAAATTGTTTGTTTTATATTGAGTTTTAAGAGTACATCACATGTCCTAGATGTAAGACTTTCTGTCATATTTATGCTTTGCAAATACTTTATCCTAGTCTGTAGCTTATCTATTCATCTTCTTAATAAAGTCATTCACAGAACAAAAGCTTTAATTTTGATGAAGTTCACTTCATCATGAACTTATTTACATTTCCTTTTTTGGATTGTGCTTTGGGTATGAAGTCTAAGAACTTTTTGCCTAGCCCTATTTCCTGAACATTTTTTCCTCCCTTTTTCTACAAGTTTTATCAATATACATTTTATACTTAAGGATGTGGTCCATTTTGATTTAATTTTTGTATAAGGTAGGAAGTTTAGATCAAGGCGGATTTTGGGGGGGTTTAAGTTGTTTTGCCTATAGATATAGATATCCACTTGTTCCAGCGCTGTTTGGTGAAAAAGCTATCCTTCCTCAATTGAATTTCGCAACTTGTCAAAAATCAGTTTTGTTTTCCATTCTTGAGATACTTCATTTAGGGTAATGGTCTCTAGTTCCTTACAAATTGCTTTAAAAGGCATTAATTCATCCTTTTCTATGGTTGAATAGTACTCCATGATATACCATACACCACATTTTGTTAATCTATTCACTAACTGATGGGTACAAAAGTGCACAGAGGCAATTAAAATAGTCATTGGAAATCAGCAGGGGTGAGGAGGAAAGAGGGAAAAGGTAAAAACCCACCTAATGGGTATAATTAACACTATTTAGGTGATGGACACATTTGCAGCCCTGACTAAACCCATGTTTCAATGATATTTTTATTTTTTTTATTTATTTATTTTTTTTGAGGCAGAGCCTCAAGATATCACCCTGGATAGAGTGCCGTGGCATCACAGCTCACAGCAATCTCCACTTCCTGGGCTCATGTGAGTCTCCTGCCTCTGCCTCCCAAGTAGCTGGGACTACAGGCGCCTGCCAGAACGTCCGGCCATTTTTCAGTTGCAGCCGTCATTGTTGTT
>CAUYON010083116.1:0-11359 GCA_963573935.1 Arctocebus calabarensis
AAACAAACAAACAAACAAACAAACCATACTCTTTGCAACCCAGTTTCATTTGATACATTCTTACTGAGCATGTCCTCAGGGCCAGCTCTATTCCCTGTGGAATAGACAAGGGTAAGTTGTGCACATGATACGGATAAATCCTTTTTGATATGATTCCAAACTTATAGAAAATTTGTAAGAATACTAAAATGAGCTTCTATGAATCATTACCCAGATTTACCAGTTGCTTACATTTTTGTCTTATTTGTTTACTATTGTCATTCTGTGTATTGTCTATATATGCATATTTTCCCAAACCATTTGAAAGTAAAGTGGAAACATCATGCCCTTTAGCACTGAATGCTTCAAATATGTATTTTCTAACACCAAAGACATTTTCTTACATAACTGTGGTGCCCTGATCAAAAATTAGAAAATTTAACATTTGCACATTATCATTATTCTATTCTTACATTCTGATGTATATATAGTCCATATTGAAATTTCATCAGATGTCCCAGTGAGGCCCTTCCTTGCTGCCTCTTTTCAGGTGATGTCTGCAGTCTGCTCGTCTGGAACAGCCCTCAGCTTTTCTTTTCCTCTCTTGACCATGAGGTTTTTTGAAGAACACAGGCCAGTTGTTTTGCCCTCCTCCCTGTTTGGGCTTGTTGATTAGGTTTGTATGTTTTGGGCAGGATTATCACAGAAGTCCTGCTATGCCCGTGTCGTGTGTGATCTCCAGAGGCCTGTGGCTTAATTTGTCCAGTACTGGTGGTATTAGCTTTGACCTTTGGGTTAAGGTGTTACCCCCAGGCCTCTCCTCCATGAAGTAACTATTTTTCTCTTTGTAATTAATAAATAATTTGTGAGGAGGTTTTTTTTGAGACTATGTAAATATCCTGCTGCTCATCACTCCTTTAATGTTACTAGTTCTAGTACCCACTGATGAATTTCTAAATCAGTCATTCTTTTTACATTTATTATTTAGAATTCAACTCTGAGGAAGATATTTCCTTTTTCCCATTTATTATGTTAAAGAAGAGATAGTAGGGGAGTAAAAGTGAAGCAAGGAGACCAATTGGCTATTGACATATTCCATATGACTGGTGGTAATGATTTATCCCAAGAGGGTTAGCAGAGGGGTGCAGAGAAATGGATACATTCAGGCTAGGTCTTAGTGGTGAGCTTCAGAGTTCGGCTGGTGGTTTGAACGTGAGGGTAATGCAAGCAAAGTTATCAAGGATAATTACTAGATTTTTTTTGTCATAAGTGGTACCATTATGGGACCATTTATTGAGCTAGAGAAGACTGGAGGAGAAACTTTAGAAGGGAAAAATCAAGAATTCTGATTGGCCATAAGTTGAAGATGCTCATTAAACATCATGTGACAGTGTCAAAAGACCCAAAAAGCTGATGTAAGGGAAAAGGAGTGATAGGTGTGCAGATAATGCTTAAAGCCACAACACTGGGCAAGGCTGCTCAGAGAACAGGTGCATTAGAAGAGAAGAGGTTAGATGGTCCAGTGGATCCTGGGTCACTCTAACAATTAGAAGTCAGGGAAACAAATCTGAAGAGCTGGACAGGAGGCAACCAGCAAGTGGGGAGCAGAACCAGGGGAGTATTAATAGTCATGGGAAGGAAGTGTTTTTAAAGGAGGGAGTGGTGAGCCCTGCTGACTTCTGTTGAGAGGTCCGTGTGATGAGGGCAGGGGCTGCACATTAGATTCTGGCACATGAGAGTGATTGGCAGGGACCCAGCAGAAGAGGGTAAGGAGAGAAAGCTGCAGGAGTGGAGGTGAGGACAGTGACCCAGGACTCCGAGGAGCTTTGCTGAGAAGGAGAACAGAGAGGCTGGGCGGGAACAGGGGCAGGGAGTTGCCCTTTTCTCTCTATTTTTAACGTGGAAGGTACAAGATCACACTCTCTGGTAAACTAATGTGGATAATGCTGAAGAGAAGGATCACACTTTTAAGCTCACAGAGCTGGAGCAGGAGGTGGTTGGCCTGTGGAGAGAGGGACACTCAGTGGTCAGAAAGACTTTGCTGAGCACACAGGCAGCAGTGGGGTGACATGGTGAGGGAGATCTTCTGGGTTGCTGGCAGTTTTCTCAATGAAGTATTGATGGGGATGGTGCAGAGAGAAAGCCTGAAATGGTAACTATGAAGGATGGAAAAGGTGTGTAGAGTGTGTACATTACCAGGCATCGCTAGGGGCTGATTGGGGAGTTGTTGGCTATGAATTAGAGTGAAACTAGTTAGGAAGGTTGTATTGGAAAGAAACAAGTTATAAAACATGGGACCTCACACCACTGTGCACAAAGCACTTCTCACGTGTGCTGGCTCCTTCAGGCGCCACACAGCCCTGGGGGTGGAAGGGTGCCCCAGTGCCTCCCTTTCGTAGTTGTGCACGCTGGGCTCCAAGAAATTATTGTCCAGCCTGGGTCCCCTACACAAAGCATCTAATTTCAAACCCTGTGTCCCATCCCTCACACCAGCATCATGGAAATGATTCAACAACAAGCTCCATCTTGGAAACAAAGGAAATCTCAGACCCACAAGCTTCTCTGTTTTAAATGTGTTGGGAGACATGGCTACAGCAGAATATGGCTGGAGGGCTTGTTGCCAGTGATTCACCAAGAGGATAATTATTATAAAGTTTCTTACACATGCCTCAGAGAAAAATACAGTTGACAAATGTGGATAATCGATGCTGCTAACAGAGCATTGGTGGTAAGACGGTGGGCTTCAGAGTCAGCAATGTGCAGGTTCAAACTGGCTCTTCCACTTACTGGCCTTTATGATCTTAGACAAGTCATTTAACTTCCTAAACTCAGTTTACTCATCTGTAAAATGATCTTAATAACAACTGTTAGGATTAAGGGGGTTCCTTAAATCTCTAACATCATTATTTTGTGTGAAAACTAAAAATGCAGTGTGAGTGCATTTTAAATTGCATCGGCAGACACTATAATGTGAACCCTAATAATTATTTTTCAGAAGTGTGTTGATAAAGAAATTAACACTGTGCTCCATTATTATATTGGATTTAATAAGTCACTCTTAAGATTATTTAGCAATAATTTGTACTGATTATACTAGAATAGAAGCTTAAGGGACAAGCCAACAGAGTTGGCCTATAAAAACAAACATCTTGCTGCTGGCTAAAACAAAAATCCTCCAGATATTTATGCATAAATACATGCAGATAAATATCTCATTTAAAAATCCATGCAGGAAATACAAGAAAATATGCATCTGTGGTAGAGTATTTATAGATAATGTGAAAAATTCAAGAGAAAATTTGTTGGGTCAGTAATCTGAGGGGTTCTTATCTTATTATATGGACACCTTACATTGTGAGTGATACAACATATTCCAGTGACCTTTCAAAAAGCAAGAAGTCAGCCACCTGTCTTGGCATGAAGAGTGCTCCAGTCTGCCTACGTGTGAACATGTTGGACTTAGCTCACAGGCCTCACACGCTCATATTATGTTTCTATCATGGTTATCTGAGCTAAGAAAATAAGAGAATAATACAGAAGTTCTGATATTTCTGGTCCCTAACAGGTTGAATGAGTTAAATCCAGACCATGTGCTATTGCAGGAAGATGAGGCTGAACGGAGAGAAAGAGCACCCAACCACCATGTTTATATGAGGAAGAACTTTATTTACTGGCTGGGAGCCTACAGCATAGAAGAATTCCAAATGGCCACACTCCCGTACTGGCTTGGTCTTTCCCTTTTAATTGATAGTCAAAAAGTTCCATTGCACAGGTACCCTTCTCACTGGCCAGTTTGAATCAAGCGGGAGATGCTATTCCAGCCCCTACAGAACTACAGGATTTCACAGAACTTGGAAATTTCCAAGTTCCAGGAAGTTAAGTTTACAAATTCCCAAGAGCAGAGTCACCATGGAGAGGACCCTGCAGGTGTATCCTGTGGAGTCCTTGAGAAGACCTGTTCTCCAGACCTCACCCTTCTCAGGTATCCTCTCTCACATGCACACTGCTATATTTCCCCTGTGGTTTGGCTTCTCATGCTCAGACATCTGGCAAACCTATTCTCCTCTGCTGGATCATTAAGTGACAGAATTCCTCAAGGCTCAATCCTTAAACCTTTCAAAAATCAGATTTAGGCTTCACAAGGTGGCTCACACCTATAACCCTAGGACTTCTGGGAGGCCAAGGCAGGAAGATCCCTTGAGCCCAAGAGTTTGAGGTTGCTGTGAGCTGTGATGCCACAGCACTCTTCTTCCCCAGGGCAACAAAGTGAGACTCTTATCTAAAAAAAAAAATCACTTTGTACCCTCAATGAATCCCCAACAACAACAACAAAAAAACCAGATTTATTAAGATACAGTTCAATACTATATAATTCACCCATTTAAATTATACAATTCAAAAAATAAATAAATAAAGTATATAATTCAATGATCTGGGGTATATTACATTGATTTTCTAAATGGTGGTAAAATACATATAGTAAATTTTCCATGGTAGCCATTATTTTTTTTTGAGACAGAGCCTCAAGCTGTCACCCTGGATAGAGTGCTGTGGCAACACAGGTCACAGCAGCCTCCAATTCCTGGGCTCCTCCCAAGCAGCTGGGACTACAGGCACCTGCCACAATGCCTGGCCATTTTTTTTGGTTGCAGCTGTCTTTGTTGTTTGGCAGGCCCAGGCTGGATTCGAACCCACCAGCTCAGGTTTACGTGGCTGGTGCCTTAGCCACTTGAGCCACAGGCACCGAGCCACAGGCTCCCTCACATCTTAATATCAAATTAAATCTTTTCCAGAAGCTCCTACTCCTGCAAGAGTCTTCTGTTAAGATGCCACCTGTTGACATTGCCATTTGAGGTCACATGCCCGTGTTCTAGCCTCAAAGCACACCTAGAAAGCAGGCTCTAGAAGTTTACACCTGTATAGGCAGAAGTGAGCTATACTAGTGAGTAAAAAGGGCAGAGAAAAGTTGGTGGGTGGTCAACTGGCTCTGCACCACTGGGCTAAAACAAGAACAATTCCACAACTACTTCATGCCAGGATGCAAAAGTGTATACCCTGATCAGCATGTCCTCAAAATGAGTGAATCTAAAACAATTGAGGCTCAGCACCTATAGCTCAGTGGTTAGGGCACCAGCCACGTGCTCCGGGGTTGGTGGGTTCAAACCTGGTCCAGGCCTGCTAAACAAACAAACAGAAAAAATAACCAGGTGTTGTGGCGGGCACCTGTAGTCCCAGCTACTAGGGACACTAAGGCAAGAAAATCACTTAAGCTCAAGAGTTTGAGGTTACTGTGAGTTATGACACAACAGCACCCTACCAAGGGTGACAAAGTAAGATACTGATTTCAATCTGTCTCAATAAAAAAAATAAATTAATAAAACAGCCTTGGCCAGATGTGGTGGCTCATCCCTGTAATCCTAGTACTCTGGGAGGCCAAGATGAGTGGATTGCCCTGAGCTCAGACGTTTGAGACCAGACTGAGCCAGAGAGAGATCCGGTCTTTACAAAAAAAAAAAGCCAGGTGTTGTGGCAGGCACCTGTAGTCCTAGCTACTTGGGCAGCTGAGGCAAGGGAATTGCTTAAGCTCAAGAGTTTGAGGTTGCTGTGAGCTGTGATGCCACAGAACTCTACCAAGGGCTACAAAATAAGATTCTGTCTCAATAAAAAAATAAAAAATAAAACAAATGGAGAGGGGGCAGAGCAAGATGGATGACTGGAAGCAGCTACCGAAAGAGGCTCCTGTCCAAAAGGAAAAATAACCTCCAGAAACTGCCCAATTAAGCTGAAGACTAGGAACCCAGCTGAGAGAGAGAAGTGATAAATGCAGTCACCTCTGCTGAGGGAAGCTGCAATTCTAAGAAAGCAAGCTTTGACTCCAAGAAAGCAAGCTTCAGGTACAAAATTCATCTGAAAGAAAAAGTGTCCGTCCCTTCCCCCAAGAAAGCTGTGGGTTTTTTTCTTTTCTGTTTCCTTTCTTTTTTCTCTTCGTTTGCTCCTGTAGGTTTTCTACAGACAAGCAGTGAACTGTGGGCCTCTTGTCTCACCCCACAGAAGAGTACTGTGGGAAGTGGGGTCTGCTTCCTCAGAGCAACCCTGATGTGACTCTGAACACTCTCTTGCTAGGCAGAAAAACTGAACTAAAGTTTTCTCCACCATTCTAAACTAAAGTTTCTCCCCCCTTACCTGATGAACCAGAAGCCTAAACCCCATTGAGACTGAGGGAGGAGGTTCTTGAGCAGAGCTTCCTCCACAAGGCCTGCCGGAACAAGTGCCCCACGGGCAAAAGACTCAGGGGGTGGTGGCGAACCATCCTCCCTCCAGCCAGGAAATCTGCCAGCGAGTGTGAGGCCCCGTGCCCAGCGCCTTAAGCCTGCTATGCTTCAGCAGGCCTGCCCCAGGCCAGGAACTCTGCAGGCGACTGTGCGGCCCCATGTCCCTGACTGCCCGGAGCCCGCAGAACCATCTCTGGCCCGGGACTCCCCCAGTGACCCTGCAGGCCTGCACCTGGCACCTACAGGGCCTCTGCAGGCCCTCTGCCAGCCAGGAACTCCCCCAGAAAATGTGCAGCCCTCCATCCTGCATCTCGAGCCTGCTAGGTCTCCGCAGGTCCGCCTTTTGCCAGGGACTCCACGGGTGACCACCAGGCTTCCACAGGTCTGCCCCTGGCCAGGGACTCCCCTGGCGACCGCATGGCCTCACGCCCCAAGCCTGCAGGGCTTCTGCAGGCCTGCCCCCAGCCAGGAACGCCACTGGGGACCAGGTGGCCCTGCACCCCACACAGCCAGGGCCCCCACACTACCACCCACAGTCAGGGACTCCACTGGTGACTGAGTAGCTCCGCACCCCATGCCTGCTGGGACTCAGCATGCCTGCCTCCAGACAGGGACTCCAGGAGCTATGCAACCCACATCCTCCCTCCCGTACCCTCCCTGCCTCTGCACAGGCCCTGCCCATCTGGCCAGGAAGTCCAGAAGCTGCAGGACTGGGGCCCTCCCTCTGGAGCCCTTCCTGCCTCTGTGTGGAGCCCTCCTCCAGGCCAGAGATGACTGGAGCCATGGGCTCTCTTTGCCAAAGTCACCGGTGCCTGGCACTCCCAGAACCATGTGCACCATTCTCCGCCCTGCTTCTGGATCAGGAGGTGCCACACACCAGAGGTGCTCCTGTAGCCAGAACTCCCCGGCTTGAGCAGTCCCAGAGGAGCTACACAGGGTCATTACCTACAAAGTTCCAGCAACAATAAAGTGATCCCACCAGGGTCTAATCTTGGAGAGACACCTTCCCAACTCTGATGATGTGCAGAGGCAATGGTGAAAAGCAATCATAGGGCAGATTCAACGGGACAACTCTGGCAATATGAATAACCAGAGTAGATCAACTCCTCCAAGGAACAACAAGGCAGACACAGCACAAGATCCCTTGCATAGGCAAATAGCTGAGATGTCAGAAATTGAATTCAGAACCTGGATAGCAAATAAGATCAGCGGAATGGAGGAAAAAATGGAATTAGAATTTCAAGCAGAAATCCAAAAGATGACCCAAAAGATGTCTCAAGAATTCAACAAATTCAGACAAAATGACCAAAGATTTTTGACACATTGAGACAAGAAGTTGCAGCCCTTAAAGATCTGAGAAACACAGTAGACTCCCTCAGCAACAGAATGGGGCAAGCAGAAAAAAGGATTTCTGACAAAGCTTTCAAATGCTCCAAAACCTCCAAAGAGGAAGAGAAATGGAAGGCAAAAACAGATCACTCCCTCAGAGAGCTCTGGGATAATTTGAAGAAAACCAATATTCGCCTCCTAGGGATCCCTGAAAGCGATGAGGCAGCTTCATAAGACACAGAGTTTCTTCTTCATGAGATTATGAAAGAGAACTTTCCAGATATGCCAAGAGATTCTGAAATTCAGATAGCAGACAGTTTCAGAACTCCAGCACCACTCAACCCGAATAAGACATCCCCCAGGCACATCATAATCAATTTCACTAAAGTTAATAATGAAGGAGAAAATTCTGAAAGCAGACAGATGTAAGAAAACCATTACCTACAAAGGGAAGAACATTAGAATAACTGCAGATCTCTCTGCTGAAATCTTTCAAACTAGAAGAGGGTGGTCATCGACTTTTAATCTCCTAAAATAAAATAACTTTCAACCCAGTATCCTGTATCCAGCTAAACTAAGTTTCATTTATGATGGAGACATTAAATACTTTAATGACATGCACATGTTGAAGAAATTTGCTGAACCAGCTCTCCAGGATATTCTCAGACCTATCTTACATAATGACCAGTGTAATCCTCCATCACAAAAGTAAACCCACTCAGAAACTTTTGATCAAATTCCAACTTCCACAGTTGCAAAACGATTCAAAATGTCCACCAGACTTTCAAAAGTCTTATCAATATTCTCAATTAATATGAATGGGTTAAATTGTTCTCTAAAGAGGAACAGGTTGGCTGACTGGATACAAAAACTCAGGCCAGATATCTGTTGCACACAAGAATCTCATCTTACCTTAAAAGATAAATATAGACTCAAGGTGAAGGGATGGTCATCTATACTCCAGGAAAATGGAAAGCAGAAAAAAGCAGGTGTTGCAATCCTATTCGCAGATACAATAGGCTTTAAACCAACTGATATAAGGGAGGATAAGGATGGATATTTCATATTTGTTAAAGGTGCTACTCAATATGATGAGATTTCAATTATTAATAGTTATGCACCCAACCAGAATGTGCCTCAATTTATAAGAGAAACTCTAATAGACATGAGCAACTTGATTATCTCCAGCTCCATAGTAATCAGAGATTTTAGCACCCCTTTAGCAGTGCTGGATAGATCCTCCAAAAAGAAGCTAAGCAAAGAAATTTTAGATTTAAACTTAACCATTCAAGATCTGGATTTAACAGACATCTACAGAATATGTCATCTCAATAAAACTGAATACACATTCTTCTCATCAGCCCACAAAACATACTCCAAAATTGATCACGTCCTAGGACACAAGTCTAACCTCAGCAAATTTAACAAAGTTGAAATTATTCCTTGCATCTTCTCAGACCATCATGGAATAAAAGTTGAACTCAATAACAACAGGAATCTGCATACCTATACAAAAACATGGACACTAAATAACCTTATGCTGAACGATAGATGCGTCATAGATGAGATTAAGAAGGAAATTACCAAATTTTTGGAACAAAATGACAATGAAGACACAAATTAGTAGAACCTCTGGGACACTGCAAAGACAGTCCTAAGAGGGAAATTTATACCACGGCAAGCCTTCCTCAAGAGAACAGGAAGAGAGGAAGTTAACAACTTAATGGGACATCTTAAGCAACTGGAGTAGGAAGAACATTCCAACCCAAATCAAGCAGAAGAAAAGAAATAACTAAAATTAGAGCAGAAATAAATGAAATTGAAAACAAAAGAATTATACAACAGATCAACAAATCAAAAAGTTGGTTTTTTTAAAAGGTCAAGAAAACAGATAAACCTTTCGCTAACTTAACCAGGAATAAAAGAGTAAAATCTCTAATTTCATCAATCAGAAATGGTAAAGATGAAATAACAACAGACCCCTCAGAAATTAAAAAAATCCTTAATGAATATTACAAGAAACTTTACTCTCAGAAATATGAAAATTTGAAGGAAATTAACCAATACTTCGAAGCACGCCACCTACCAAGACTTAGCCAGAACAAAGGGGAAATGTTGAACAGGCTGATATCAGGTTCTGAAATAGCATCAACTATACAAAATCTCCCTAAAAAGAAAAGCCTGAGACCAGATGGCTTCAAGTCAGAATTCTACCAAACCTTTACAGAAGAACTAGTACCTATATTACTAAACCTCTTCCAAAATATAGAAACAGAAGGAATCCTACCCAACACATTCTGTGAAGCAAACATCACCTTGGTCGCTAAACCAGGGAAAGACCCAACAAGAAAAGAAAATTATAGACCAATATCACTAATGAATATTGATGTAAAAATATTCAACAATATCCTAACAAACAGAATCCAACAACACATCAAACAAATTATACACCATGACCAAATGGGCTTTATCCCAGGGTCTCAAGCCTAGTTCAATATATGTAAATCTATAAATGTAATCCAGCACATAAACAAATTAAAAAATAAAGATCATATGATTCTATCAATTGATGCAGAAAACGCTTTTGACAATATCTAGCATCCCTTCATGATCAGAACACTTAAAAAAATTGGTATAGAAAGGACATTTCTTAAACTAATAGAGGCCATCTATAGCAGACCCACAAATCAACACCCATAAATCCCTAGCCTTTATATATACCAACAAAATAGCCAAGCCAAGGTTGCTGTGAGCTGTGATGCTATGGCACTCTATCCAGGGTGACAGCTTGAAGCTCAAAAAAAAAAAAAAAAGAAAAGAAAAGAAAAAGCTGAAAATGTTAACAAATGGAAAAATATACCATGCTCATGGCTGGGAAGAATCAACATTGTTAAAATGTCCATACTACCCAAAGCAATGTATAATTTTAATGCAATTCCTATTAAAGCTCCATTGTCATATTTTAAAGATCTTGAAAAAATAATACTTCATTTTGTATGGAATCAGAAAAAACCTCAAATAGCCAAGACATTACTCAAAAATAAAAACAAAGCAGGAGGAATCACACTACCAGACCTGACACTGTACTATAATCAATAGTGATCAAAACAGCATGATACTGGCACAAAAACAGAGAGGTAGATGTTTGGAACAGAATAGAAAACCAAGAGATGAATCCAGCTACTTACCGTTACTTGATCTTTGACAAGCCAATTAAAAACATTCAGTGGGGAAAAGACTCCCTATTTAACAAATGGTGCTGGGTGAACTGGCTAGGACCTGGAGAAGACTGAAACTGGACCCACACCTCTAACCATCAAATAAGATAGACTCTCACTGAATTAAAGATTTAAACTTAAGACATGAAACTATAAAAATCCTAGAAGAAAGTGCAGGGGAAACTCTTGAAGGAATAGACTTGGGTAAATATTTTATAAGGAGGATTCCCCAGGCAATTGAAGCAGTATCAAAGATACACTACTGGGACCTGATCAAACTAAAAAGCTTCTGTACAGCCAAGAATATAGTAAGTATAGCAAGCAGACAGCCCTCAGAATGGGAGAAAATATTTGCAGGTTATGCCTCCAACAAAGGTTTAATAACCAGAATACATAGAGAACTCAAACGTATTAGCAAGAAAAGAACAAGTGATCCCATCTCAGGATGGGCAAAGGACTTGAAGAGAAACTTCTCTAAAGAAGACAGGCGCACAGCCTACAGACACATGAAAAAATGCTCACCATCCTTAATCATCAGAGAAATGCAAATCAAAACTACTT
>CAUYON010083117.1:0-26625 GCA_963573935.1 Arctocebus calabarensis
TGGGCACCTGTAGTCCCAGTTTCTTGGGAGGCAGAGGCAGGAGACTCGCTTGAGCCCAGGAATTGGAGGTTGCTGTGAGCTGTGATGTCACAGCACTCTATCCAGGGTGACAGCTTGAGGCTCTGTCTCAAAAAAAAAAAAACCAAAAAACCTTGGGGAGCCCCACTAAGAAAGAGGGGAGCCTAGTGGTGGTTTGGCCCCACACACACAGGCCAGGGTGTGGCACTTCTTTGCTCATCAGCTCGTGTCTGGTTCTCTTCTGGGTGTCCTGTCCTATGCTTCTGGAGTAGATGACAGCGGGCTCCTGGTACACTGTATCTCAGGCTGGGATCGGACCCCTCTCTTCATCTCCCTCCTGCGCCTTTCCTTGTGGGCTGTGAGTATGAATGGGGTGGACCATGGGGCCTGGGAGCAGTCAGAGGGCCTACCAAGCTCTGTTCCTTGGATGCATTAGAATTGTCTCTAAAATGTAGAGAAGATTTGGGATAAGGGACCCAGACACTAAGAGCAGATGTGTGTCACTGAGTCTAGTTGTGGTTAAGCTTCAAGCATGAGGAGAGGATTTGGTCATGGAGGAGGCAGCTTTTTGATGTTGTCACGTTTCCTGCGGTCTCTTCCAGGATGGGCTTATACACACATCCCTGAAGCCTGCTGAGATTCTTTACCTCACTGTGGCCTATGACTGGTTCCTCTTCGGGTAAGCCTTTGAGGAACATCAGCTTTGGGGGTGGGACCATGCCTTGGTAACTTTCTGTGTGAGTGATGTGGGTCTCATGGGAGTTGAAGGTAAGGGTACTCTCACCCCTTGGGAACCTGCTGATCAGGCCCCACCTGACAACGCTGAGATGCTGAGGACAGGATCCACCCCTGGTGACCCAGGCCCCCTGGGCCCTCCCTTTTTGGTGCTACTCACTTTGACCTCCTTGCCCTTCTCTTTTCAGGCACATGTTGGTAGATCGGCTAAGCAAAGGAGAGGAGGTGAGTACTGCCTAGTGTGTGAGCACTGCTCAGAGCTGACAACAGGGACAGAGTAGCAGTCTGCTTAGTTTCTACACTTTGGGGGCAGTTCCTTGCCTGGGGCATGCTAGAATACAGCCACCTCTCCTGTCCTTAGGCAGCACATTGGGAAAAGCACCAGTGATAGCCCCATGTGGGCCTCAGGTCCCATGCAGTGGAGAGACTACATGCCCACACACCTCTGCCAGCAGTTACATGTCCGCCTCAGCTGCCTGTGACCTTCTTGTGTCAGTTCTCTTGTTCTCATGGGCAGCCTTCGTTTTCTCTGCTTAGCTCTGGAACGATTTTATAATAAGTCCATGTCTGTGTCCCTTATCCCTCCACTAACGTGCAGAAGCACTTCCATTCTTTCCTCCCATCACACCCACTCAGCCCCTCTTCAACTCCAAGGCCAGGGCAGCAGAGTCTGGCCTTCAGGCTGCCTCATGGTCACCTTCCTATCTAGACACTGTTCAGACTTGAAATTATGTAGCTGCAACTTAGCTCTAAGTCATAAAGCTGTTGTAACTCCTCCTTCCTCTTCACATGTGGGCCGCATCCTCTTCCTCCTCCCCACTCTACACACACTCAAATCCTCTTCAGTGCTGGTCAGTCTTGGTTTGATATGCGTGCTTCCCCGCTCCAGGTGTGGAGTCAGAACTGAGTGTGTTCCCTAGTTGTCCCACTTAACTGCCTAGGTGACCTTGGGTAATACATCTGACCTTGAATCTCCTGAAGTGTGCTACCTCACTAAGAGAATGAGTCCAGATGCCCAGCATGGAAGTCATCCCACACCCTTTGCTCGCTCTTCTGTCCCACCCCCACCCCCCATCTTCCTGAAGCATCTTTCTCATCTTTCTCACCCTCCTGAAGCTGCTTCCTTCCTGGGCATCTTATCTCGCGCCTCCTCCTTTTGTTCCTCCGTCTCAGCTGCTGCTCTCCCCTTCCAAATCTCTTCTTCTGAGCACTTATCGCATCTGCCAGGGCTGCAGAGCTCATAAGCCCGTTCCTCAGAGGCCTCCATGAGCTCTGTCAGAGGCGGCAACTTTGCATTGAAAACAGTGCATAAAACCTCTTTGTAGCCTCTCATTCTGGGATTTTGCTGGAGCTCCAGGACATTCTGCCCTCCACACGGTTTCCCTCTTCCCCTAAGCAGGCCAGACTCTGCCTTCAGAAACTCAGGGCAAAAGCTGGAACTGAACTGAGTAGGCTCTAAGTTCAAGCCCTTGGCATCTCTCACCACAAACAAGAGGGTCTCCTCAGCTGCAGGACTGGTCTTCAGGGTGTGAGCTTTTCTCTTAGCTCCATCAGATATTGCAGACACTGATTCTTTAAAAAACAGACAAGGGCAGCGCCCTTAGCTCAGTTGACAAGGCGCCGACCACATACGCTGAGGGTGGCAGGTTCAAACCTGGCCCCAGCCAGCTAGAAACAACAATGCAGCTGCTCCCAAGTAGCTGTAGCCCCACCTACTTGGGAGGCTGAGACAAGAGACTCGCTTAAGCCCAAGAGTTTGAGGTTGCTGTGAGCTATAATGCTATAGCACTCTACCCAGGGCAACAGCTTGAGATTCTGACTCAAAAAAATAAAAAATAGTTTCGGCGCCTGTGGCTCAACCGGCTAAGGCGCCAGCCACATACACCTGAGCTGGCGGGTTTGAACCCATCCTGGGCCCACCAAACAACGACAGCTGCAACCAAAATATGGCTGGCCGTTGTGGCGGGTGCCTGTAGTCCCAGCTACTTGGGAGGCAGAGGCAAGAGACTCGCTTGAGGCCAGGAATTGGAGGTTGCTGTGAGCTGTGATGCCATGGCACTCTACCCGGGGTGACAGCTTGAGGCTCTGTCTCAAAACATAAATAAATAAATAAACAGACAGAAACTTCAGACCTATTAAACATGACTCTGTTCCCCTCCCTCCCCTTTAAGGTTCACAGAACACATTAGCATATTAAAAACTCAGAAATCAGCAGGGCACCTGTGGCTCAAGCAGCTAAGGCGCCAGCCATGTACACCTGAGCTGACGGGTTCAAATCCAGCCCAACCCACCAAACAATGACGGCTGCAACCAAAAAAAAAAGAAAAATGGCTGGTCATTGTGGCAAGTCGCCTGTAGTCCCAGCTACTTGGGAGGCAGAGGCAGGAGACTCGCTTGAGCCCAGGAATTGGAGGTTGCTGTGAGCTGTGATGCTACGGCACTCTATCCAAGGTGACAGCTTGAGGCTCTGTCTCAAAAAAAAAAAAAAAAAAAGAAATGATTGCAGAATTGATAACATGTACTTAGTCTCCTGATGTAAAAATATAGCATAGTGTGGTGGCTGATGAATCCAGCCTCAGGATTTAGAACACCCAACATAAAATTGTAGATTTATGACTTACTATTTGTATGATATTGAGCAAATTGTTTAATATCTCCTTAAAATGAATGTAAGATTAGGAACTGCCTCCTCTGTGCGGAGTGGATAATCACATATAAAGTTATTATATAGAAAGTGATTTACTTGCATATTTAAGTATTATTATTATATAGAAAGTGATTTACTTGCATATTTAAGTGTGTTTATCAAGCATTATAATCTTATCTCCATGCCATGCCATGTAACGTACACATATAAAGAATTAAGTGAGTTCTGGCAATTGACATGCTCAGAAAGAAAGTAAACTTCAGCTATCTTTATAAAATAGAGAACAAGATGTTTTTGTAACAGTAACAGTGTGTGTGAGTTTTATGAGAGAAGGTGGGGGCAATTGTGAAGTGCTTGCAGAGTCTGAAATACTTGAAGCAGACATGGAAAACTTGTAAAAACAAATAAAGAAAACAGTTACATGGTATAACTATCAGATAATTTGGAGGAACAAGCTTATCCAATGCTCTGTCAAGCAAGTGCGGGAAAGTAAAGAACTGTGGGCAAGAAAACATTATGAAGTATCAACTCAATCCCGTGCACTTTACAGCCAGTATTGCGGCTAATCGAAGCAATAACACTGTGAGTTAGATATGTCATCTCCTCATTTCTCATAGTAGGAAAACATACCACAGAAATGTAAATGTATCATTCATGGAAAGGAAGCTGGAAGCCTACCTATCTAATTCTAAAGCTACATTGTCTTCTTGACCTGGTGTTAAGCACTGAGATTCTGTGGCTGATCTCACTACTTTTTTTCTGCATTCAGACACTATTCCCAAACCTCAGATCATACATAAGAAGGCCTTAGCAAATGAATATTTTATGACTGAATTTCAAATAAAAGAAAGAAAAAAATTGATTTATATTATCAATGGGACCACCCAGCAATCCAGAATAAATTGGTTTTTAAAAAAAATGCTGTTTGATTAGAGAACATTTGAAAAGTTTAAAAAAAAAAAAAAAAGCTCCTTTCTGAAGGGTGGAGATGGTATCTTGTGCTTCTGTTATACTTTTTGGAATCTGTAGTGGCTGATTCCTTTTTTCCCCCCCGCAGTCCTTCAGCCCTTTCATGCAATGTCAAAAAGTTTGGAATGAAGAGTTCCAAATAATGAAAGACGTAGCCAGTCTTCTACCTGATTATCATCTTTAGGTGTGTGGTGTTTGTAGAGCCATCCTGCTACATACTGGCCACACTGAGGCTTTCCCTTTTGGACTTTTTGTGAACTTTCTCTTCTCGACTTTAGCCACTGGCCCCAATCTCTTTGTTCTTCACTTCTTGAAACAAATTATCAGCAACACTCTGTCTGTGAGATATATATTAATGTTGCTAGTGTTTAAAAGATTATTGCTGGCTCGGCGCCTGTGGTTCAATGGGCTAAGGCACCAGCCACATACACCTGAGCTGGCAGGTTCGAATCCAGCCCAGGCCCGCCAAACAACAATGACAGCTGCAACCAAAAAATGGCCGGGTGTTGTGGCAGGCGCCTGTAGTCCCAGCTACTTGGGAGGCAAAGGCAGGAGACTAGCTTGAATCCAGGAATTGGAGGTTGCTATGAGCTGTGATGCCACAGCACTCTATCCAGTGTGACAGCTTGAGGCTCTGTCTCAAAAATAAATAAATAAATAAATAAAAGATTATTGCTCTAAAAATGAGTAAGTTGAGTCTTTAATGCTCCCCTGTTACTTTTAGTTTTGAGAACGAGGAACTTGTTAAATACTTCTACTCTTAATTTCCAGATTGGGTCTCTGCAAGACAAAGCTGACGAATTTGTTTATTTTTATTTCACTAGGTTCAATTAATATTTGTTGCATAGTCTTAAATGTGAGAGGTACTGAGCTGGTAAATACTAGAACAAATGGGAAGGAAAGACAGAAGGTACGCTCAAGGAAACTTTGTTTTCAATCTGAGGAAATAAAATGTGCCCTGGCATAAAAAAAGCAGGGAGTATGGCAAGTCACATCATAAGAAGGGGATAAACTAAATAATTTAATAAGCCATTTCAAATAATTTGAGGCATAATAAAAGGCATAAATGTATGAAGAAAGAAAGCATTCAAGGAGATCTGAGAAAGGAAATAAAATTCCAGATTGCATCAGCCTAAGATTTTATAATGGAGATTACATTTGGGTTATATCTTAATTCAGGTAGAAAATGTTAACGGAGTAGTTAAGAAAATGGCATACTGAAGTTTAGAAATAAAGAGATGTATTTCACATTCTTTGAAAAGCAAACTAATTAGTTTAGGGACAAAGTAAGTTTCTCATGCCAGACCCAAACCGGATAACAATGGAAAATAAGGCCCATGCCAGGCTGTGGGAAATACTGATAACCATTCAAGAAATTTGAATATAATTGGAGGGGGAGGAATTTTGTAAGGGCTCATCCTGTGAACAGAAAGTTTCATTTTTGAATATTAGTCTGATGAATTCTTCAGAATGGAGCGCAATTAGGAAGACTTGTAGCAACATTAATTTTGAGGCAATTTTGGCAATATGAGAATGAAAGAATGAGGGCAAGACCTGAGACCATCGTGGTGGAAATGGAGAGACAGCAAAGGCAGGAGCATGTGAGATTTCTTTGGAAGGAAGTACATTCAGGGGGTGATAATAATGCTAATAATAATAATAATGATAATTAATGCATGTATGGGATTTATTAAGTACAGGCTTGTTTTTGATGTTAATGACTAATGTCATCCCCATTTTGTCCAAGAGGAAACTGATGTAAACATTAGTTAACCAAATTGTCCAAAGTCACTGAAGTGAAAAATAGCAGGGCTGATTTCCGAGCCCACAGAGTCAAGCTCCAGAATCTCTGCAGTGGACCATGGTGCCATCATGCCTCTAAAAAGTGGCTGAGATATCCAGGTTGATAGAACTGGACAATGATGTACCAATAATCAGAAAAACATTTTCTTGTTCCTTTCCAGAATTTTACCCCTACTTTAGGTAAGTCTTTGGGTCCTTTGGAGAGAAAAATGCCCTTATGGCTAGTGATGAGTCTCTCGTGTGCAGTCACTTGTGTGCCAGGCAGCAGGAACAGGAAGTGAAATTTATGACATAACTCAATTATAAATTAGAATAGTAAACATGCCATCTGCATGCGACTCTTCTTCCTTCCTCAGCAGAGTTTAAAACAAAGACAGAGTAGTAGAAGATTTAATATCTTTGGTTCATGGAAGAACAATAATTTAGACTTAGTTTACCTATCATTCTAAATAATAATTTTGACAAGGTGGAAAATAACTCTCTCTCTCTCCCACACCTATATTGGAGAAGCAGCATAATCTCCTGATTAAAATCATAGCTCCAGAACCATTCTGCTACATTTCTTTAGAGTCCTTCCTGAGGCCTCCTGAATTCTGTGATTTTTGTGTCCACTATTTAAGTTCTGTGTGCCCCTGTCTCTTCACCTTTGAAAAGTGATTGTAATAGTACTATATCTTCTGAATATTGTAAAGGTTAAATAGATAACACACTTATAAGAGCTCTTGAGACCCAGTAAATTTTCAATAAATGTTAGTCATATTCATTAAATTTTATCTCCTATCTAAGTTTTTAATTTATCCATTTTAAATTATAAAATTATTTCCATTTATGCTTCTCATGAATTTTTATGCAGTAAGGGCACAAAGCAATGAATTTTAGATGCAAAGGTCTATGTTTCACTAATTTTTTTGTGGTTCACTAATTTTCACTGCTACGTAGTGTTCCAATATATAAAAATAGTGTAGTTATTCCTTATATTGTTGATGGACATTTGTGCTGTTTCTAGGTTTGAGCTATTATGAAAAATGTCATAAACATTCTTTTAAATATTTTTTGCTGCAAACACACATGCGTTTTTGTTGCTTATATGTCTAGCAATGGGATTTCTGGGTTATATTCCAAGTAAATCTTCAATTATAATTGATACTGTCAGTTTTCCAAAATAGTTGTACTAGTTACACACAAATCCATAGTGTGTGATATTTCCATTGTTTCATTTTTAACAAAGCTTAGTGTAACCCTTCCTTTTAATTTTAGCCATTCTGGCAATAGTTTTGTTTACATGTTCTTGTTCAAAAATATGGTTGATTATGTTGGTTTAATCACCATATGGACCCTATTGCCTATAATTTCCTTGTTTTCAGATGCCTTGCCTATTTTTCTATTACATTTTAATCATTAATATGCAGAAGTTAGTTATAATTAGATTAAGAACTTCTTGTTAGTTAATTATGTTGCAAATATCTTCTCCCTTTCTCTGATTTTCTTTTTCAGTTTCCTAATGGTTTTTTTTTTGAAGTTTCCCAATTTAATCATTCTTTTACCTCTTGAAGTTTATTTAAAATTGCAATTGATTTTTTTTTTTTGTGAATGATTTAAGGTAGAAGTCAAGTTTTATTTTTTTCCAAATGGATATTCAGATGTTCTAGAATCATACTAAAACTTATCTCCCATTGCTAAGAGTAATATTGCCCACTAGTCTTTACTACTCTGTTTAACCTTAAACCAAATTTCCATACATAGCTTGATCTTTTGGGAGCCAATTATTCTATGGTTTACTAGTCTCCTCTTACTACATGTAACACAATTTAACTATGATCAGTCTTTAATTATCCTATCTATCTATTAAAACAACGTCTTCCACTATGGTTATATTCAAGCACATCTTGACTACTTTATTTCATGTCAGTTTTAGAATGAATTCATTAAGTATACAAGAAAAGATAAGATTTTAGTTGGAATTGCATTCAATCTATTTTTAAGTAAATTTTTAAAAAACTGGCATAATTGAAAATATTAACTCTTTTAATCTATAACCATAGTAAATCTAGACCTTATGCACCTTAAGCAGGTATGTTCCAATTCCCCTAGTGGATGTCTGAAACCATGGACAGCACCAAGCCCTATATATCCTGTTTGTTTCTACACATACATGACTATGGTAAAATTTAACTTATAAATTGCTCATCAGAACATCTTAACAACTAATAGCAGAACAATTATAACAATGTCCTGTAGTAAAAGTTATGTGAATGTGTCTCTTTTTCTCAAATTTTCTTCTTGAACTGTACTTACCCTTGTAACATGTGAGATGATGCAATACTTAGGTGATGAGATAAAGTCAGGAGGCCACAACTTTTGCAATTTGATCTGCAACAGAAAACTAACATGAATCTCTTTTTCCTTCTTCACAATTTCACAGATTTGTCTCATGGCATATCTTAGCAACCTCAGCATATGATTTCTTTTTCTCCCTCCCCTCCCCTTCCCTTTCCCTTTTCTCCTCCCTCCCTCCTTCTCTCCCCCCTTCCTCTCTCTCTTTTTCTTTTTTCTTGTTACTTAAAGAAAGTAACTTATAGCTTCCCTTTGGTATAGTCAACTTGCCAGCATTAATACTTTTGCACTTTGAGGCCATTATAGGGTAAAATAAGAGTGACGTGAACTCAAAAGCTGTGATATCATATCAGCCCATCTGCTAAATGGCTAATGGGTGGTAGGTAGTGTAGACAGAGTGGATCCATTGGACAAAGGGATAATTAAGGTCCTGAGCAGACAGAACAGACGATGTCAAGGTTTCACTACAATACTCAGAAGGGCAGCAATTAAAACTTATATATTTTTTATTTCAGGCATTTTCCATTTAATATTTTCAGATCGCGGTTGATGGTGGGTAATGGAAAGTACAGAAGTGAAACCACAGATAAGGGATGACTGCACCACAATACCTCACTTATTTTAATCTTTTTCAATTTCTCTCAATCGCATTTTATATTTTTCTGCATAGAGATTTTGTGTATCTTGGTTAATTTGTGCCTAGAAACCTTGTGCAGTTTAATATTAGATATATTATGTATTTAAGAAATTTTTATTTTCTTTTTATTCCTCGTATAAAACTACACTTTTTACATTGAGTTTGCATACAGTAGATTGTAAACTCACATATTAATTCCACACATTTTTAAATAGGTTATTTGGATTTTTTGCATCAAATTCATGCTGTCTGTGAACATAAATAATATTATGTCATTCTTTTAAAACTTTATACTTTTATTTCATTTTCCTCATCTTGCTGATTAGTCTGGAATATCCAGAACAAAGTTGAATGAAAGTGAAAAGAGAGGACAGGCATTCTGGTCTTATTCTCACATCAGAGGGAAAACTCAGCATTTTACTATTAGGACTGTTGTTTACTGTAATTGTTTTGTAAACAGTGAGTACTGCATTGAGAGCATTTATTTTTAATCTGATTTTACTAGGATTCTTAATCATAGGTGTTTTTGTATTTTCATCAAATGTTTCTGTTCTGTTGAGATTATCAAATGATTTTTCCTTTTATTTTGTTAATCTGGTGATTTATATTGATTTTTCCCCCACAAGCTTCTTTGCTTACTGTGCGACCTGAGGTGCCAGGGAACTTTCCCTCAGTTTCCATGCAGCCGTTTCAGTGTAGGGGGAGGCTTCTTATTGCACTCCTGGATGTGCCAGTGCTGACGTGCTGCTGTTCATAAGGACAGTGTTCCTGATGGGAACGGGAGGGTTCTTAGTTCCTTTCCTCCGGTCTGTATCTTAGACAGGGCCTGGGTACCTGGACCTCAGGTATATGTTTTTTCCAGCTTTCCTGCCCCTTACCCCATGGTGCTCACACTTGAATCTGTGGGGCTCTTTGGTAGGAGAGGGCGTCCTGCTCTGCCCCTCGTGACAGCAGATCTCTGTTTTGAGCCAGTGTGGGCTTCTGGATGCAAAAATGTTGCCTGCCCTTCTGGGCAAGGGTCAATGACTTTTGCTTCTGTTACTTCTCCAGAAACTATGGATCTTTTACAAGGTCTTGAAGTATGAGGGTTTTGATCCTAGGCGATTATGTTTTGATTTGTATTAGAGGTGGATCCGGGGAATTGGGAAGGATTTTGTGCCTTTTTGCTACCACAGAGCTCAGTCTGCATCTGCACTGGCCTCGGTCTGTATTTATAATGCAGCTTATGAATGACAGCATCCCCTTTCGAGCGTGAGAGATTGTGAGTCTGTCCTGCTGTTGGGCCATTCTGACCCTTGAGTACTTGTTACAACTTTAATGGTTTCTTTTTACCCGCTTTCATGGTGAGCACCTATTCCTCTTATGGTCTTGTCACAGGTGAAATGCTTCAGAGCCCTGTTTCTCCTCTGAGTGGCTCTCACCTTTGAAATTTAATCCATCTCTTTCCTTGGTAACCCCAGGTCTCTGCATAAAGGAAGCCTGACCGCTGGTTTTATAAGGTGAGAATTCTAACTCCTAGCCATTGGATATCTGGGCTCCTTGTGCAGTTCTGTTCTACCATCTTAGTCATGTGACTTCACCTGCAAAAGTTTTCCAATAGTTTACGATGACTCCTGGAGCCCTGCCATCACATTTCTTTAAAGGCAAGAATGAAAAACAAGAAGACCAAAACAAACAAGCAAACAAAGAAAAACAAAACTCAAACCATCAATGACAAAGGGGCATGCTACCAGTTGATTTTGTCCTCTCCAGAGGTTTCCTCAAAGCTCTATTCAATATTTTCTCTTTAACTATCATTATCCTTATAGTTGCCAAAGCTTTTACACACACTGTTGGTGCAGCTGCGCTCACGACTGGTCTGTTGGATACCTCACAAGGATGAAGGTGAAGATAGGTATTGAGTGAGCTCCTCCTAGTCACATTCATGACAAGAGGACATGCATTACATTTAGGTGGTCTGATTTCTGAGACTGAGTACACAGGTTCTAGCATCACACAGAACAGGATTCTCATCTCAGTTCAGCAAATTACTAGCTATGTGATCTCGAACAAGGTTTTCATTTGGTTTTACTCTCCTAAATATTTATTTATATTGTCACTATCTTCAAAAATTCTTGGATTGAATATACCATATGTATATTAAAGAGTGCAAAATGCACTAATACTGAGTATACAGATGAATAAATTTTTACATATGATGTCTATCTGTGTTACTTCTACCTACATCAAGATACAGATCATTTTCTATTTCCAGGAAGGTTCTCCTTTATCTTTTTCCCCATGAATAACCTCTGTTTTTAATGTTTTCTAAAATTTTGGCTTTATAGTAACAAACTTATAAAATAGTATGAAATATTTTGAAGGTTAATTTCAATCTATTAAAATGTTCTAGGAATATTAATAATTATGGCAAAAAACCCAAACACCCCTTAACAATACTGGGAAATGCAACAGAATACAATAATAATGTTACAAGTAATAAACTTGGTTACACATTCACTGAAATGAAACAGAACTGGAATAAAATTCTATCCAAATCTCCCACCTGTGAGCCAAAAAATAGAGCTGCCACACAGGCTGCTGAGTCTTCCATCGGTCATGTTGCCAGGCAACCTCAGACAGTATCAGAGACACCCAATTGTGCCACGAAGTCAAACTAGAAGGTATCCTGGAAACAAAAGGGTCCAAATGAAAGAGACAGAGGGGAAAAAGAGAGAGAAGAAAAATATAGACTGTCAGTTCATCCTTTTTAATCAGGACCACAAACAATACATTTTTCTAATAACATGCAGCTGGCTTAGAGTGAAATTATTTGGGTTTCTATTCCCTTTATTGTGTTTTTCTACTTTTCTGTGCCTAAGTGTATGAGTGCAAAGGTTTGGCAAGATGCATCATTGTATATTTTTAGGAGAGAAGGATGTTACCAAACATTTTCAACATACCTGTACTCAAAATTCATTAACTAAGAGTTCATTGAGATTTAATCCTACAGTATTTTGACTCAGTTATGTTTTAAATAATTAATCTGAATTTTAATTTTATATACTATGTTTAAGAAAATTTGGAAATACAACATAAAATACCTACCACCTGACTCTAGCCCTTTCTCGAAAGGCAGAAAGACATGGACAGGGAGGAGTGCCCAGTCCTTCTGGGTGAGCTTCAGAGATGACACGCGAAGCAGGGTGAACATTTCCGTGGCAGTGTCATCTGAGCCCCTACTCCGCCAAGCAACTCGTGCTTTTCTGGATAAATATTTTTCTTCCACTCCCCGTAGTTTTACTTCAAACTTTTTTCTACTCTCCTATAATCTAACCTCACCATCACTCTTCTCTCTTCCTTCATACCAATGATAAAACAGAGAACATAGGGTCTGTGAGATAAGCACTGGAGGGCTCCTGCTAACTTACACCCCAGGCCTTTTAGCATTTCCTTTGATGACGTCTTTTCTTCTGTAACCCATGCCTGTCACGCACCTTATGGACCTTTCACATGTGCACATTCTAACACCCTAACTCAAATGATATTTTCTTTTTTCCTGCATTTTCCAAGTTCTCTCTTTTTCCTGATCAAACATGTCAAAATACCTTTCCCTTTAAAACAAAAGTGCTTATGTGCATAAATCCTCCCTTTATTCCAAGCCCATTTTTAGCTACACTATAACTCTTATCTGTGCTTACTGCTGAACATTTCCAAGACTTGTCCATATTCTCTCTCATGGGCCTTCACACCTCAACACACTCTTGCTTTGCTTAACTTAACCACTCTTTGTGTGGTCACTGAAGGGTTGTGTGACTATGCTGTATGTGGAATATACTCTACTTACGTTCTTACTGAGACAATTTCATCAATTTTCCTGGCTTCATTTAAAATGGACTTGCTGACTCAGTAGCCTTCTCCTCTTCTGAAATTCAATCCCAATACACACTTGCCTTGGGGAAGCTCCATTTGTATATCTCGTAAGAACCTCAAAATCCACAAAATCTACCAGTAAATTTGTGAACATCCACTTATTTAAAATTAATTTTTTTTCTAAGCTCAATTAAAAAATAAATATATATAATATGTAATACTGGTATACATGAAGGACAAAATATAAGTAATAATGAACTAATATTCTTTGTTTTATTGCTTCAGATTAATTGAGCATACAAAGAACTAGGTTACAATGTTTGCATTTGTTAGATAAAGTCCCTCTTATGATTGTGCCCTGTCCCCAAGAGGTGTGCCATGCATCCTGGCATTGTGCCAATTATGTGGGAACCCCTCAATCCCCCTTCCTTCTCCACTGTTCCTGCTGCTTCATTCCCACATCCCCACTGAATTCATTTGAGTCTTTCTCTTATGTGGGTGTGTAATAGATCATCTACTGGCTCATGTTAGAATCAAGTACATTGGTTCTTGCTTCTCCATTCTTATGATACTTTACTAAACACAATGTATTCCAACTCCATCCAGGTTACTACCAAAGTTGTAAAGTCTCCATCTTTTTACTGGCTGAATACTATTCAATAGTATACATATACCACAGCTTGCTAATCCAATCTTGGCTTGGTGGACAAAGACATCCTTTGGAATGGAAAAGATATTTTCAGGGCATTAATCTGATGAAGGGTTGATAACTAGAATCTATAGAGAGCTCTAATTAATAAACAAAAGAAGAACAAGCAATCCTATCTACCACTGTGCAAGAGATATGTACACAAACTTCTCTGATGAAGACAGAAGAATGGCTAAAAAACATTTTAAAAAATGCTCAAGGTCTCTGATCATCAAGAGAAATGCAAATCAATACCACCCTGAGATATCACCTAACCCCAGTGAGAATAGCCTACCACATAAACTAATACTCTTAACAATATGCTGGCACCCAACATTTTAATTTTGATCAGGCCTTTGGTTTTATGTTATCAATAGAATTACTGGATTATTAACTCTGTGAAGCAAAGGGTCCCAAGCACCTAGCTGGGGTTAGGTT
Organism: Arctocebus calabarensis; assembly: GCA_963573935.1. NCBI lineage: Eukaryota > Metazoa > Chordata > Mammalia > Primates > Lorisidae > Arctocebus > Arctocebus calabarensis. The sequence goes on from CAUYON010083117.1 coordinate 14,122, forward strand.
TGGGAACATCTTAGGTTCTCAAAAACTGTTTGCCAAGTAAATCAAATAAATAGCTATTTCAGTGAATCTTTAATGCTGTTCTCCTTCCAAGTTATGTGAATAAATTATTTTCCTTCTCATAATATTGATCATAGTAATAGCAATGGCTAACATATTAGCTAGCTACTATGGCTTGGCTTCTGATTCTCGTTTCAGATGCATGAGCTATACCACACCCATGTAGTAGGGCTGGCTCTTTGGTCACATCATAAACAGGGAACAACTGGAGTTAGCTGGGAAAATTAACTTCTCCAGCATCTTCAAATGAATTGATCATGGGTAGGGTCTTGAGAGAAAGTTGCCTAATACTCCTAACCACGCTCCCACTCTCTGTCTCCCTTTCTCATCTATTTGTGTATGTGTGTGTATCTCTCTCTCTCTTTCTCTCTCTCTCTGCCTGGGTGCCAATAAGTATTGAATTGAATTATGTGTACTGTGACATTTACTGTGCCTCTTGTAATTGCAGAAGTCGATGTGACTTGTATTCATCTTTTGTTATGGGTATGTGCCCAGTATTACAATTTTAATACAGTTTTTCCTTTCTTATAATGTGTTCTTATGAATTCTTATAAATTCTTCAGACATCCTCTCTATGTGTGTGTTACTGTAGCTAAATTTTTAGAAAAAACATCATTTTCTGTATTCCTGGCTCTTGTGATACCAACACTCATTGTCCTGGTAGTTTTACTATATCTATTACACTGCTCAAGGTCTTAGTATTTAGCCATGACTATAGTCATAATCTTTCTTAGATGTTATTGATTTTCATTTTCATTTGGGTTGGCATAAAGAAAGAATTAAAAATCTTTTAAGGCTTTAGATAAGCATAAAGGAAGTTCTGTAGAATGGCAAGTGAAAATTATGGAGAAATATTAGGAAGTCCAAGAAATATGGTGTTTTCTTCTTATAAGAGGAAGGAAATAGAGAAGAACTGGAAAAGAAAGGGAGAAACTACTGACAAATGTAACAAAAACAATTAACGATTATATTCTGCAAAGCCAATTATAACTTGAATTGAAAAAATTCAGGTCAAATGATTTTTATAATTGACAAAGAGACCATGGACAGGAAATGAGATTAAAAAAGAGACATAATAAATTTGAAAAATAGAAGCATAATTTAAATATATAAAAGGATAAATAAAATTTTAAAAATATGACAAGGAATTAAAATGTTATAAAGAAAAAATCCCATGCATCAGTTAATCTTCATTGATTCAAATTGGTGCCTTTATACATATCTTTGCCAGAAATGTGAAAGCAAAAAGAAAAATAAAGCGTTGATTGCTATTCTACTGTAGTGGAGCTAAATGGATGTGGGAAATCAGAGAATTTTTATACTGATTATGGTTTTTTTGCAGTAGGGGATTCATACCAACATTTTCTTTCTCAGTTTGAACACTGTTTTGTTCCACAGAAATTAATAGATAAGAGATTTTGGAATGCAGCACACCTACTGATTTGCTCTGATGTCAATCAGTGGTAGAATATATTTACTATACTTACCAAAATCAAAAGAAAATATTATCATCATTCAGCCACATAAATGGTGGAGCTTTTCCTTGGTCTAAACAGATGCTATTGATCTTAAAGCTTTATACCTTTCCTGTTTGAGCTATGAAACTATAAAACCTTTGCAGAAAATTTATGAACCATTTTCTTTTGAAATTTGGACCTTGACTCAAAAATAAACTACAATAGAAAAAATGATTGTGAATAACTCATTGCTTCTCACTGCTGTAATATCAACTATAAAGATCTCATTTCAAGAAAGAAATCCTAACTACTGAGGTTAAAACTGTGTAGTATGCTAACTGCTCCTCTACCATCCCCTTGAGTAACCTTCTCTCCAGCCCACAACCATGTTCCACATAGCTAACTTCTGGTGAATAATACGCAAATAAACTTTGTTTTCAGAAATTGATTTAATTGCCAGTGACTGTCACAAAGTAATAAATGGAAATGCACCTTTTAGAAACTCAGAAACATATTATTCAACTATTACATTAAAATAATGTTATTTAAAGTATCATTTTTAGATTAGACATTTAAAAACAGAGCATAGAATAGATTATATTGGGTGTGTACTACTTTTAAGGGGTTTCTGGATAAAAACAATACTTCCTTGCTTGCTTTTATTTGGGTTGTTTTGCTCACTTAATTTTATTTTGGATTCTGATCATTTTTGTCATTATTTCCATCATTTTTTTTTAAATTGCAGTATACTATTGATGAGATAATGCTTTTCTATAGCAATAATCACCATAGTTTTCAGGGAATTCAATTTACATATGATTTAAATCTAAATCATCTAAAAGTGAAGGACATTTTGGGGTCCAAATACATGTTCTCAATATGTTAATGTTTTTATATGAGTGAATATGCAATTCATTTTAATTGCTTCTTTCCAAAAAATTTAGTTGGATTTGAGTGAAATACAGGCTGCAATAACGAAACTAATTAGAATTGAGTAGTCCTTCCCACTTTGAATGATCACTTTTAAATATGGCCCTGATGGTTACAAGTGAGTGTTTACTGGGAACAAAAGCTGCATTTGCAAAACCAGAAAAAGAATCCAGGATAACACCCCGGGTTTGGAAAGTTAGCCATATTTTTTTTTTTCAAAAACAATGTGGGATTTTAATAGAATTTGACATGTGGATCAAACTTTTATCTTTTTCAGTGTCACATAGATTCTGGAGTACTGGAAGGAAGGAGAGAAAGGAATTTTGGAGAGGGAATACTTAAACCAGACTTCATTTACATAGGAGAGTCCTCCCTCCTTCTCTTCCTCATGACTGTGTTTTGTGCCTAACCTTGGACAGTTCCGTGGGTCCACTGCTTTATCGTTGCACTGCTTTCATCCTACCTGTATGTGTGCTCCCTCACCCACATATACTACAAATACCAGATGACTCAGAGTTTTAGTCTGTATCACTATTATTGGTGGTTTTCTTATTTACTTTGAAGTAAAACACATTTTTTTCATTATTCAGGTAATACATTTCTGGATAATTCATAAAGTCACAAAAACTATAAGAGGAGTGCAACGAGAATCTCTATAGTTCTGCCTATTTTTTCAGTACTTTTATACTAATATACGTATATTACTGGTCTACAGCCTGAGGGAGAGGGACTCGAGTGCCATCCCATCAAACATCTTGATTAATCTGACAGAAACGCTTACTAAATCCATTCATTTTTTCCTCATTGGTATTTTTATAAGGTTGTTATGAACAGAACTTTTATAAGGTTAGATCAACAGTTCTGTTGAAGTGAATCATGATCCTGGACTCAGTTACTGTAACTCAGTCTCAAAGAAATATCCGTAGATCTTATTTTTTTATATTTGTTTATTTATTGTATTGTTAAGGATTCATTGGAGATACAGATATCCAGGTTACACTGATACATTTCTTAGGTAAAGTCCGTCTGGTAATTGTGTCGTGCCACCAGGAGGTGTGTCACACACCGTGACTCCCCACCCCCTCCCGCCTTTCCGCTGTCCTCTCCCTCCTCCCCACCCCCCACTATGCACTAGGTCATCAATTATCCTCATATCAGAATTGAGTACATTGGATCATATTTTATACTGCCAAGATGTGTTAGTGTGAGGCCAATGTGTTTGTAGATTGCAATTGGTATAAAGGGGTTTAGAGATCTGCTGAATTTTGGTTATCATCACAATAGAAGATCTAGAACCCCAGTTGCCAATGAAGAGAGATTCCATGGCATATTCTGTCCCACATAGAAACATGCAGCCCAAAGGGGCACAAGTCTCTCTGGTTAAGGATTTGTTATTAAACCTAATCATCATTATGCTGGCTTGTTTAATCATGTGCCATGTCACTGAAAATTTGATTGTGTAGATGGCATAAGCTAAAGCTGATTGGACATTAGGAAAAGGTTAATTTCTAACACCCAGATAGAAACAAAGTCAGTTTAGTTTTTGTGTTTGTTTAGTTAGAAGGAAGCAGCCATTGAGGCCCAGGCCTACATGAGTTACTCTTTTTCATGGAACTTGGATGAGGTGACAAGTGGAACAGCAGGCCAGATTGTCAGCCACAGAGTGAGGTCAGGGTGACTCAGGCAGATCAGATTGTTTTGCCAAATTATATGCTGGATCTAGGTGACAAAGACAGAATGAACAGATCTTTCTCGGTCCTCCTAACTCTTAGTATACCAACTGTTTCTTCCTGTGATGTCAGGGCTATTGCTCTCCTTCTGTGGCCATAAAATTTGATGTGTCCTATCTCAGTAAATATAGCTTTACCACCGCCCCTTGACCCCCAGTTATCTACTATTGTGTCCCAGCCATTTCATATGGAAGGATTAAGTGTGATGGACAAAGATATTTTTATAACATTTATAGAGACCTGTTATATCCCCACTTTGGCCCACTGGGCCATTGTAGAGGGATACAGCTAGCCCTCTGTTATAGATTCTGCATCCATGGATTCAAACAACCTCAGATTGAAAATATTTGGGAGAAAAACAATAAAAATAATGCAAATATAAAATGATACAGAATAACAACTATTTGCATGGCATTTACATTATATTAGGTATTGCAAGTAATCTGGAGATGATTTAAGGATTGTAGGAGAGTGTGCATACGCTACAGCATACAAAATAGTATGCCATTTGATTTAATATTCTTAACCATATGAACATCTGAAAATTTTGGCATCCATAGGGGTGCTGGAACCAATCCCCCTTGGAATTGGTTGTATATTTAACTAAATACTTATTATCCTCATGATCTAGGCATATTTCAGTACAACAAGAGAATCCAGATGGCTGAATCATACTTAAGTTTCAATATAGTAGACTCCTTTTTCTGCCATCTGAAGGTATACCAACCAGCCTGACTGGGGTTGCTGGTAGAGGGAAGAAAGATTTCTCATGCTCAGGAACACGATATAATCCCATATTTTTGAAATTGTTTTATATAATTTCCCACACTTTATCTTTGTCATTACCCAGTAGGTGGCCAAGGGAAGTTGAACTTGTTCTTAGAAAAGCTACATTCAGTGAGTTAACGGCCCTAGAGTGGGTGGATGAGGAGGAGATGAGACGATTGGTAAGGTATCTTTTTCAGGCAAGTTTTGAGGACATGATTCTAACACTCAATAAAGCATTGAATAGCAGCGAGTATGGAAAATCCATCTAATACCTTCACTATCATTATGTTATTTGGTGACATTTGCAACAAAGGGCGCACCATTGCCAGACTGTAGATGGACAAAGGGCGCACCATTGCCAGACTGTAGATTTACATCAGAAAATATGACCAACATTAGTTTCCTGGGTACAGCATTATGCCCAGAACTAGACTAGAACAGCAACACTGTAACCTGAGACTTGGTAAGGTGGTGCCTGTATCAGATAGAATGGTAAATATCCTTACTATCCCTTTGTAACTTTGAATCACACTTGTACAGGTACATATGACCTTTGGGGTCTCTTAATCATGTTTTTATCTTAGAGCAGCAGAAGTTGCAATAGAGAAAATGAGGGTAATCAGAGGATACGGAAGAAGATAGCAGCTCTGTATCAGTGAACAAATTGCATTTATTTTCAGTTTAGAGAGGTCACCCATCTGCAGTCCAACCAAATGAACAATTAATGTTTTCCGTTTTCATTATTAGAATTGCTAGTCCTTGCTTAATTTTCCCCATATTTTTATCAGAATTTTTCCTTACCATTCCTTCTTTCATTCAGCAAATATTTATTGACCACCAATTTTGTGCCAGAAACTTATTATCTTATACCTAAGGATGGCCTGGAGAATAATAGACTTAGTTCCATGGGAGAAATAGACAATAAATATGTTAGCATGTGATGGTGATATGTATTTGAAATACAAGTAAATATTTGTATGGGACTGATGGTGACTAGACCCAAGGAGGGAAATTATTTTAGAAGTAAGGTCCAAAAAGGATCTCTCTGAGGATGCTTGAGCAGATACTCAAATAAATGGTGACCCTTTTATTTTGGTACCTTCAGTAATCTGATGCCATTTGGTTACTTAGGGGAAGTGTGTTATAAATATAGGGAGCTTTGAAACTCTTGAAGTACATTAAGTGGGGGAGAGAAAGTGAGTGCTGAAAGGTAGTCAGGGCCCAGATTGAGTATTGCACACCAATGTTATGCTTTGGGATTTATTTTAAATGTAATAGGAGCCATTGATCATAATGGGACAAACAGGTAAGAGATATGATCAATTTTAAATTTTAATAAGATCAACTTGCCTTATGTGTGGAGAACAGGTTTTTAAAGGACTACATTTAAGATGATAAGGCAAAGCATATAATTAAGCAATTCAACGTCTAGGTATATACCAAAAAGAAATGGAAGCATGTGTCCACAGAAGACTAGTACATAAATGTTCATAGCTATATTTTTCATAATAGTCAAAAGTAGATAAAAAACAAATGTGCATCAACTGACAAGTGAATAAATAAAATGTGTATATCCATACAGTGAAATGTTATTTGGTAATAAAAAGAGATGAAGTATTTACATGTGCTACAACATGCTGAGTGAACGAAGAGTATGTTATATGGTTCTATTTATAAGGAATGTTCGAAATGGGCAAATCACTAGAGAACGAAATTGGGGTAGGGATTACTTAAGGCTAGGAACAATGGGATTGCTGCAGGCTTATGGCAAAAGTAACCAGTTTTCTTTCTGAGGTCAAGAAAATGTTCTAAAATTGTCCCTGGCATATGGGACTGGCACCCTATTCCTTGAGCCACAGGAGCCACCTAGTACTACACTCTTCATGAGACAGTTTATCCGGGGAAACTGTTGGAATTGCAAATTTAGAGGTGGCGGTAATAAAAACAGGAAAGTTGATGCATTCAACATGGCCGCATGCACAATTCTCTCCTGTTTACATAGTGATGAGCTGTAGGTAAAAAATTGGAGATGGCATTCTGAGCAAGGTCCATAAAGTAGAAAAGAGTTGTCTGAGGCTTGGATGTTAATTTAACAATAAACTGTTATAGGATTGCTTGAAGGTCCACTGTGGTGTGTCCTCATACATGTAAAATGAAAGCAGGTGGTGTAAGTTAGGGATTCTGTTTTTCCATCCATGCTCGTCTGCTTGTATATAAAGGTGGAGAATAGGAAAGTGGATTTCACTAGTACTAGTTTACGGGGGCTGCCGTAACAAAGCATCATAGATTCAGTGGCTTAAACAACAAAAGCTTATTTGCTCATGGTTCTGGATGCTAGAAAAACAAAACCAAAGCTTCAGCAGTGTTGGTTTTATTTTTGAGGTCTCTTTTGATGCTTGTAGATGACTGTTTTTCTCTTTGTCCTCAAACTCTTTTTGTGAGTTTGTGTCCTGACATCCTCTTCATGTAAGGACACCAGTTATATCTGATTAGGGTGCACCCACATGGCCGCATTTTACCCATTGTCTTTTCAAAGACCTTCTTTCCAAATATAGTCACATTCTAAGATACTAGGGTTTAGGAACTAAGCATATACATTTTGGTAGGGGAAGGTGGAGCAATTCAGCTGATAACAACCAATGTTGGGGGCCTTAAAATTCAAATATATTGCAGTGAGAGAGGGCATATGTAAGATAGCTGAAATCCTATTCTCATATAATTTAATATTTAAGAAATGGGGCCGAATAGTAAACAATTGAAAAACATTAATTTTTGAATATTTGGGGGGTGATAAGTGCTTAGAAGAAAAGTAACGTGGGGTTAGGAGATAGAAAGTGACTTAGGTGTGTTGGCTATTTAACAGAGTTAGATAAGGAAATCAGCTCTCTGCGATGTGACATTTGAGGAGAAAGGAAGGAAGGTTGGAAGGAAGAAGAGCAGGGAGCCACGGAGAAACGAATCAGTGGGAGAGGAAACAGCCAGGACACGCGCCCCAGGCAAGTTAGTAATTGGCACATTGAAGGAAATCCAGCACGCCAGCGGCTGTATGGGGGACAGTAGTAGGGGATGAGGTCAGAAAGATTTTACACGGACAATTTCTTATTTGATTCAAATGTGACTATAATTATTTTGATAAACAGTTGATATCAGGAAATTATGTGATACCTATATAGCCCATTTTTTACCTTAAAAAAGGAAATATAATTTACAGAGTGAAATGCACAGAGAAGTGCATGGATGAATGAGTTTTTTCTTTTCTGTGTCTTTTTCTTTTTTGATGAATGACTCACACAGCATCAGAAACCCCATCTCACGGTGGTCTTGTTCTCCAACCTCCATTCCCAGTATTGACACACTGATCATGTACTGCTACATGATTTTCCGGATGCTCCCGGAAAGATGGGCCGGGAGCATCCGTATTCTTTTTTCTTGATTTTGGAACATGTTTGAAATGATAGCAGTCTTAATGTTTTTGCTGGTAATAACAATTAATGTATATGGGGTCTTTCCTTTATCCCAGGCACTGTTATAAGAGCTTTATTATTCATTCCTTCATTCTCATCCTACCCTTATGAGGTAGCTACCACTATTCAAATTTTGTGGATAAGAAAACCAGCGCATTAGGGCGGCTCCTGTGGCTCAGCGAGTGGGGCGCCGGCCCCATATACCGAAGATGGCGGGTTCAGGCCCAGCCTCGGCCGAACTGCAAAACAAAACAAAACAAAACAAAATAGCCGGGCGCTGTGGCGGGCGCCTATAGTCCCAGCTACTAGGGAGGCTGAGGCAAGAGAATCGCTTAAGCCCAAGAGCTGGAGGTTGTTGTGAGCAGTGTGACGCCACGGCACGCTACCCAGGGCGATAAAGTGAGACTCTGTCTCTACAAAAAAAAAAAAAAAGAAAGAAAACCAGCGCATTAAATATTTAAGTAACTTGAATTAAGTCAAACAATTAGTGAGTGTTGGACTCCAGACTCAAATCATGACAATGTAACTGTAATATTTGTTTTTTAGAGCTAATGCTAGGTTTTCCTCTTAACAGTTGAATTTTATGTTGTGAATATTTGACCTTCATATACAAATATATACCAGTGAAAGCATATTTTTTTTGCTTCTATCCAAGCATTTTTTTTTTTCAGAAGGCATTGACTTATCTTTACCTTTGCTGGCTTCTTTGTCTCTTAGGGTATCTTTCAGTATGGTTACTTGTAGGCCTTTGGCTTAACCCGTGAGTGAATTCTTTAGGTCTTCCTGTAGAGATCGGGCTTTATTCATGCACTGATCAGGCTTCCTATTGATCACATCTGAAGCTAATTTGAAGTATTCTTTTCAGTGCTTACTCACTGGATTTGTCAGTTCATAAACCAAACTCTGCAAAGTTTCTGGTCATCAGTTCATAGATAGCTATTTTAAAACACTTAATAGTGTGCTGAATGCCTGAAACTTGTGGGAGCACAACAGCCTTATATTAGCATCCAGGAGCCTTCGGCAGCTTCAAGAAGAGCCTCATAAAATAGATTGAATAAATTTGCAACCATTTTGCAATTTTCTACACAAGACAATATATGACTACAGATAAAAATATATTTAGCAACTAAAGATATTCCCTGTTTAAGTAATAGCCTCCTAATCTAATACAAACAAAAGCTGAAAAAAGATCTTTGTCTTATTTTAACAGCATAGTTATCTGAACTATAAATCTTACCCGTATTTTATTTTTACACCTGAAATCTACTTTAATAAAGACAGGAAAAATAGTATATATTTTCATGTAAAAATTCCCTAATGTCTCCTAGGACATCTGGCTACTGATACCAGTATTTAGTGGGCAAGAATAAAAGGGAAAGGAAATCTGCCTGGCAAAATGGCACCCAATCATTTTCAATCTCTTGAAGTTTTTCTATCTAAGGAAATACTTTTAAGAGAGACCTATCTGGGTTCAAAGGATTTTCAAAACATTCACAAATGGGGTCATGTTATTGAATAAAAAAGCCTCTTGTCTCTCCCACCTGTCCCGTCATTTATGCAAGTTGGTCATGTTCCACATTGGACTGGTAAGCCAAGGATATCACAGAACTTGAATTTCCTGACTGAGAAACAGAACAATATTTGCAAATAAATAGGAGCTTACTGGAATAAAAACATAATACAGATGTCGGTTTTCTTAAATAAACCTGGGCCACCAACTGTGCTTATGCTGGTGATTACGCTGTGTATCCTGTACCATCTTTCTGCTCAGTTTTGTTCTCATGAGAAGAGGAGTGAAGAACACAGGATATGAGATTATTATTTTACAAGTGGCAGGGGATAGGAACCTTGTGAATGATAAAGCTTATCCTGTTTTCATGGTAGAGGTGTTTTTGTAGAATAGATAGGATTAAAATCTTGAAATGTGTAAAGAAAGACTGCTTCATTATTAGACAAAAAAACTATTTGTTAGGTAGAGTGCCTCTTGTAGATGTGTCTCACCCCCTAAAGATATGCCATACAACCCTACCTGTGGCCCTAAGTGGGAGCACCCAATGCCCCCAGTTCTCCCCCCCCAGTACTTGTTTCTGCAACTTGAATTGCATTAAATTTTTCTCCTATGTTGGTGTGTGTTACATTGTCTATTGGCCTTATAATTAAATTGAGTACATTGTATACTGTTCCATTCTTGTGATACTTTACTAAGGACAGTGTCTTTCAGCTCCTTTCGGGTTAATAGAAAAGCTATAAAGTTGTCATCCTTTCTTATGGCTGATTAGTACTCCACGGTGTACATATGCCAAACTTTGTTCATCCACTCTTGGGTTGGTGGGCATTTATAATTGTTTCCACATCTTGACAATTGTAAACTGAGCTGCAATAAACAACCTAGTGCAATGTCTTAAAGATGAAATGATTATTTTTCTTGTGAGTAGATGCACAGGATGGCAGGGTCAAATGGGAGCTCTAATTTGAGTTCTTTGAGGATTCTCCATATCTCTTTTCAAAGAGGCTTTATTACTTTGCAGTTGCACTAGCAGTGTGAGAGTGGTCCCTCTCCCTCTGTACCTGCACCTGCAGCTCTGGGACCACATCACAAAGGGATGTCTCAGGGTGGTTTTGATTTGCATTTCTCTGATGATTAGGGATGATGAGTATTTTTTCATGTTTGTTGACCATTAGTCCGTCTTCCTCAGAGAAGAGTCTGCTTATGTCTCTTGCCCCGTGATAGATGGGATTGTTTGCTGGGTTTTTTGTTGTTGTTGTTGTTGTTGTTGATTAATTTGAGTTCTTTTTAGTTCCTAGTTATCAAACCTTTGTCACATTCATAATATGCAAATACCTTTTCCCATTCTAAAGGTCGTATATTTGCTTTAATTATTGTGTCCTTAGCTGTGCAAAAGGTATTCATTAAGTCTCCCTTGTTCATTTTTGTTGTTGCTGCAATTGGTAATGGAGTCTGCTTCATAAACTTTTTTTGTAGGCCAACATCCTCAAGAGTTTTTCCACCCTCCTAGGATTTTTAGTATTTCATGTCTTAGATTTAAATCTTTTATCCATTTTGAATCAGTCTTTGTAAGTGCTGAAAGGTGTGGGTTACCCAGTTGTCCCAGCACCATTTATGAAATAGAGGCTCTTTTCTCTAGTATGTGCTTTTGTTTGGTTTACCAAAGATCCGTTGGCTATAAGAGACTGGTTTCACTTCTGGTTTTCTAGGCTGTTCCTTATGTCTATGTCTCTGTTTTTGTGCCAATACTATACCTTTTTGATCACTGTGGACTTATAACCTGAAGTCTGGTAGAGGGATGCCTCCAGAATTGATTTTATTACTAAGAATTGTCTTGGCTATAAAGAGTTTTTCTGGTTCCACACAAAACAAAAAAATATTTTTTCCAGTTCTTCCAAGTATGATGTTGGTATTTTAATGGGGATTGCATTGCATCTGTAGATTGCTTTGGGTTGACATTTTTAAAATGTTGATTATTCCCAGCCAAGAGTGTGGTATGTTCTTTCATTTGTTAATATCTTCTGCTATTTCTTTTTTTTTTTAATTTTTATTAAATCATAATTGTGTACATTGGTGCAATCATGGAGCACAATGTGCTGACTTTATATACAATCTGAAATATTTTCATTGAACTATTTAACATAGCCTTCATCGCCTTTTAATCACTATATGAAGACATTTATATTCTACAATAGAGAACCAAAAGATGAACCCAGCTACTTACCGCTATTTGATCTTTGACAAGCCAATTAAAAACATTCAGTGGGGAAAAGATTCCCTATTTAACAAATGGTGCTGGGTGAACTGGCTGGCGATCTGCAGAAGACTGAAACTGGACCCACACTCTTCACCATTAACTAAGATAGACTCTCACTGGATCAAAGATTTAAACTTAAGACATGAAACTATAATAATACTAGAAGAAAGTGCAGGGAAACCTCTCGAAGGAATCGGCCTGGGTGAATTTTTTATGAGGAGGACTCCCCAGGCAATTGAAGCAGTATCAAAAATACACTACTGGGACCTGATCAAACTAAAAAGCTTCTGCACCGCTAAGAACACAGTAAGTGTAGCAGGCAGACAGCCCTCAG
>CAUYON010083119.1:0-17276 GCA_963573935.1 Arctocebus calabarensis
CCTGTAGTCCCAGCTACTCGGGAGGCGGAGGCAAGAGAATCGCTTGAGCCCAAGAGCTGGAGGTTGCTGTGAGCAGTGTGACGCCACGGCACTCTACCAAGGGTGATAAAGTGAGACTCTGTCTCTACAAAAAAAAAAAAAATGTGAATGAGGAAAAATGTTAAGTATATTATAGTAAGGTGGTAGAAATCATCAAAAATCCTTAAAATACTATTTAATAAATAATTTTAGTTGTATAAGAATGATACTATAGCATATATTGTCATTCACTGACTTTGTTAAACATTTCTGGACATATCACGTCTGTTGCTTACATAAACTATTATCCTTATCATAAGTAGTTCCTTACTTACTTAGCTAATCATACGTTGTTTTTAAAAAGCAAACTATGTACACACATTCCTTTAGGGCACAAAAAGTAGTTTTTCATTCCTGTGTATCCCTATAGTGTGCAGATATTATCCTAACAGGAATAAATTCCTATTGAGGAATTAATCAAAAACATCCATCACAATTATAAATGTGATTCATGCTACTGATAAGCAAAGCTTAATATCTCTCTGTGACATGCTTACTTATCACCTCTACTATAAAATACATGTGCCAGTTGAGCCTGAATGGCAATATTAAGCAACAAATGCCAGTAGTTAGAATAGGAAGAATTAAGTTTCCTCTTCTGTCAGAGACATTCTTATAGTACAGATTCTTCTTACAGAGGAAAGGTACTATCTTGGTCAGTTAAAGCTGCTATGACAAGCAGCTGCTAAGCCACACCACTGACTAGGTGGCTTAAATAACAGATATCTATTCCTCATAGTTGTGAAAGCTAGAAAGTCTAAGAACAAAGCGATGGCTGATTTGCTTCCTCGTTTGCAGATGACCATTTTCTTGCTGTTTCCTCACATGAACAAGGTTCTTATAAAGGTTCTTATAAAGAAGAGTCAAGGAGTCTCTCTCAATGACTCTTCTTATAAAGCAGTGGTTCTCAACCTTCCTAATGCCGCAGCCCTTTAATACAATTCCTGTGGGTCATGACCCATAGGTTGAGAACTGCTGTTATAAAGGCTCTAATCCTTTCTCCAGGACTTCATGCTCATGACCTAATTACCTTCCAAGGGCCTACTACCAAAAAACCCATCATATTGACAATTAGAGCTTCAACATATGAATAAAGGGGAGAGGCAAAAATATTCAGTTCGTAACAAGTAGGTAATAGGAGTCTTCAGTAAAAAATTAAATTTCCTTCTCCTCCCACCCCAAATATCACCACTCGTAACACCTTATTTCCAGTCTTCATCTCTCCCCTGAACTCCTACACTACACCCCTAATAGGTCTCCCTATTTCCATCCTTCCTCAGTGTTGTAAAGCCAGTCATAATGGTCCCATTATTTTCTTTCCCAGATAGGTTGGGCTGAGTCATTTGATGCACTTCTAGAGAAGATTTTTCGAGAGAAGTTATAGGCTTCTAGAAAAGGTTTTTCTCTCTCAATTACAAAGATGTACACCCTTAATTGCAGATTAGCCAGCCCTAGATTCATCTCACCTCTGGCCTTCTTGCTTTTATGTAATAACAGAATACTTACCATATAAACCAGCTGAGATTTTATTACTTCTAATTGAAGCCCAATACACCCACCTCCTACAATCTTTACCACAGAATATCCAATGTGATTTTCCCCCCTGTGATGGTTTCTCAGCACAGTTAGCATAAAATTCAAACTTTTTACAGGCCCTAAATTTAGGCCCTAGCTTAACCTTCTCATTCCACTCTCCCTCCCTCCCCAGTATGCTCTGGCTACAAAAGCCTTCTTCTTACTCCTTCAACAAAAATACAACTTATTGCCTCATTAAGTTTTTGCACATTGTTCCTGTTTCCTCTGCTCATAATACTCTGTTCTTAGTTAATCATTTAAATATCTGTTCAAATTCAGGTTAGCACAGAAAACTTTTCTCAGAGCATATCTAATCCACTGGCAAATCTTGTCAGCTCTACCTTCCAAATGAAATCCAGAATCAGATCATTCTGAGCCACAGCCCCTCTAATCCAAGTCACTGCATCCCTGGCATGGACTATTTAATTCCCTTTACCAAGTATTCCTGTTCCTAACTTTGCCTTCGATTTAAAATTTAACTCAGCTTATGTTTCTCTTCAGCTCAAAACTTTCTACTGACTTCCCATCTCACTCAGAATAAAACAGAAAATCTTTGCAAAACCCTACAAGATCTTGCTCTTACCTTTCATCCTGTAAGTCTCTACCTTGCTATTCAAACTGTTTAGTCTGAATGGTCTCCTTATATTTCTTCAAATGTGCTAAAACAAGTTCTTACCAGATGGGGCCTGTCTACTTTCCTCAGTTCCAAAAGCAGCCTCACATATCCACATGACTCTCCTAACAGCCTTCAGGTTCTGTCTCAAAAGTGACCTTATTTTTAAGATTACCCATGACCACATTACCAGATACAGCATATTCCCTTACCTTTTCTTTCTCTCTTACCTGGCTTTACTTTCCTTATCTAATATTCATCCTTCCTTATAATACTTATTCTTTCTCTCTTACCTTTCCTTTATAATATTTATCTAGCATATTACAAACTCATTTGTATTTTGTTTGTTACACATCATCTTTCTCTCATTAAGTTCTATAAATGCAAAGGTTTTGCTTATTTTATTCACTACTGGATCTCTCATACCTGGGAAGTACCCTTACTTTTTTTATTATGGCATTCCTGATACAGCTTGAAAGATCATAATAAAGTACAATGAGAAAAAAATCTAACTGAATCCAAATTAGATATTAATTTACATTGAGTTTTTAAAGACTTCTTAGGTGCATGTTAGGGGTATACATTTGCATAAAATAAATGTTAAAGAGATTAGAATCAAGGATATTGGAGAAGATATAGCTCATAAAACAGACAAGAAATTAAGTAATTAGGATTATAAAATAATTATTTTAGAGAAGCAAAGATCAGTCCCTCTAGGTGAGAGTTGTCTCCAGACCTGGAGACCTCCCTAGAGAGAGTTTATGACAGCTAATCAGAGAGTTGACCTGTACTACTGCTCTCATACATGCTTAGAACTAGGCCACTGGAGAAGGCCCAAGTTCTCTGTGGACTACTGGGTTATCAGACGACTTCTCTTTCTTCTGCCATCTACATTCATCTAACCTTGAATGAGGTAGGAAATTGTCATATTTATCCATGCCCTTTGGCTAGAAAGCTTTCTCTTTTCCTGCTGACATCAGGGAAGAACAAAGACATGAAAACTTCTATGCATTTACCCCAACATGTGATCTGTGATTTGTGAGTTAAGACCATCCGATTACAGGACAAAGAACCCACTTCTTGTTTAGGGCTGGAACTATGCTAGCTTGTAAATGTACTAGTACAGTAGGTAAAAACTGTCATAAGCTCTTATGTTTCAACTTTAAAAGTTTAAATTTCAAGATATTTCTGAGAAATTAGAAAATGTTAATATAATATGCAAACTTCACAAAGGTTACCATAAATAAATAATAAAAGAACCATATTCAGACCAGTGAGTGGAGTATGTCATAAAGCGATGATTTTGATTAATCACATTAACAAGGTTCATGAAAAATGTTAACCCTTGGAATTTCTAATTATCCTTATGTATACAAAAAAAAGTTTTTCAATGATTAAAGTAAAGTTTGAAAGTATTTCAGAATAACATCTGCTTTATATTTGGCATAAGTAGATAATATCTTGTGGCTAATCTTTTAAGTCAATTTTATTAAAAGTACACACATACAGACACAAACAAAGTATGCTATATATCCAACTGTACGTCTGTTGTTTAGAAAGATGTTTTTACTTTTACTTCAATTATCTATTTTCTCTTCAGAAGAAATTAAATTCTAGATAAAAATAGTATTCTGTAAGGAGTGATAAAATATATCTGTTTTTTAATTTCATGTACATAGGAATGTCTATCTCATGACTGACATGAGATTAAATAAATCGTATGTGGGGACACAGGCAATAGGTTGTAATATACTATATAATTTTTATTGTTATAGCTTTCTGACAGTATTAATAAACAAAAAATTCTTCATACCACAACAGATGTAAGAATAGCTACATCTTTTTAAGGTTATATTGATGCCAGCTAAATGAAAGGTAGTTTGGATTATAAATAGAGAATAGGGGTACACTATAAAAGAGAAGAAGGCATTCTTGACAGAGGAAACATCATATGCAAAGGCTCAAGAGATTGACAATCCATGCATAGTCCATTCAAAGTATGTACAGAGTCAGGATCAGCACAACTGATACTTGGGTTCAAAAATTAGAAAGGATCATACATCATGGCTTATTGACCATACTCAAGATTTTGAGCTTTTTCCTAAAAGCAACAGAAACCACTGATACTTTTCAGTAAAGATAAAGGAACATCTCCTTCTGCTTCTCCACATTTAATCTTTCTTCACCTATAACCAAACTACACAATTCAGCACTTCCAAACATGTTGCTCCTCTCACAGGCACTAGTTTTGTCACATTCTGTGCATAACCAACTGCTACTTGCCTCCTCAGCTCAAAAGTCACCTTTCCCCAACATTCCCTTTTTCTAATTTGACTCAATCGCCCACATACCTTGTAAACAACTCTACCACAACAGTAATCATACTTTAGTACTACAGTTGGTTTCCCACTAGCTTAAACTCTTTCAAAGGATAGAGGATGTGTTTTATTCAAAAGATAAAGGATGTGTTTTATTCATTTATATTCCAATTTACAAGCACATAAGAACTTGCAAAAATCATTTATTCAACGAATGAATATTCAATGAATCAACAAAATGAAAAGACACACTTCTGGGTAAGTCCTATATACAGGATTAAATGAACTATACATTTGTTTTACAAAGAAGGATACAAATTGAAAGGATTTTAAAGAACCATAGTAGTATGTAGTATGAGTCACAGTAGTATGTAGTATGCCATAGGAATATATACAGATAATACTATATGATATATGAAATCTGAGTTATCTACCATACTGGTTTAAAAACTATACCATAAATACCACCTAAAACACTAATTTAACAAATATATATTGAACACCTACTGGGGCCAAATGCCACAGTATTGATTCTCATATCAAATGCAAACTCAATAGGCAATTTACTTAATTCTAGATACTACTTGGTGGAAATTACTACCACGAAGCTGCACATTATAATTATGTTGAAATGCAGAATTTACTTTCAATAACAACTTTGGACATTCTTATGTCATGTAACAAACTAGATTACTCAGAATTTTCCACAAAATTAAAATCTTTTTTGAAATGTCAGCCATGAACATCACAAAATTATAGAGAATGATGAGGAAACAGGCTTATAATGCATATAAATAGGAGAGCATATTAGCCTGCATTTAATTCCCAGTTCAAACAATACCCTAATCTAACCTTTGACAAGTAAAATAAATGTTCTGAATGATTTAACTAAAGCAAACATTTGCTGTTAATGCTAGCTAATTATAGTAACAACTGGAAAGATAAGGGGAAGAGAGATGACTAAGAGAAAGGAAGAGAAGAGGAGATAAATTCTTTTTAAATTAAAGTTAAGATCTATAACTATTCACTTAAAATGAAATTAAATAAAAGATGCCCAATTAAATTTGAATTTCAGAAAAATGCAAACTTTAGCATATACTTAAAAGTATTCATTGTTAACTTGAAAATCAAATTTAACTAGGTGTCCCATATTTTATTTGACAATGCTACCAGTCGACAGATAAAGAGCATGTATTGATGGGGAAATATGTAGTGTGCCTCCAGGATCAAATAAGATCAAAATACTCAAAGGGCAAGATTTCAGAAGAACTCATACAAAGGCAGGAAAGACATGTTTTTTTCCAGAACTCCTATCTACTGATTGGTATTGGAAAAACTAAAATGTACTTTTCAAATGTATTGATCCAGCTCCATAGAAACTTCAATTACCCTAAGAAAAGGAGCTGTAAATACAGATATATAGTCACACACACACACACACATATAATCAGAAAAATGAACAAACAAACTTCTTAGTGGAAACATTTGGCTATCAAATAGCAGAAAAATATCTGACAAAAATAAGAAGACAGAGAGTATAAGACTATTCTTACACAGTATTGGAAGTACAGATCAAAACCAGCCTGAGAAACATGATGAGATCCCATCTCTACAAAAAAAATTAGTTGGGTACCAGTTACCCAGGAAAATCACTTAAGCCCAGTAATTCAAGTTTACAGCAAGTTGTGGTTGCACCACTGTACTCATCCTGGGTAACAAAGCAAGACTATATCTCTTTTAAAAAGAAAAAATGTATAGATGACCCTTGAACAACATGAGTTTGAACTGCACAGGTCCACTTATAGCAGCTTTATTTCTGCCTCTGCCACCCCTGAGACATTAAGAACAACCCCTCCTTTTATTTCCTCCTCCTCTTCCACAGCCTACTCAACATGAAGGTGAGAATGAAGACCTTTATAGTGATCTACTTTTTTTTTTTTGAAACAGAGCCTCAAGCTGTCACCCTGGATAGAGTGCCGTGAATCACAGCTCACAGCAACCTCCAATTCCTGGGCTCAAGCAAGTCTCTTGCCTCCACCTCCCAAGTAGCTGGGACCACAGGTGCCCGCCACAACGCCCGGCCATTTTTTGGTTGCAGCAGTCATTGTTGTTTGGCGGGTCTGGGCTGGATTCGAACCTGCCAGCTCAGGAATACGTGGCTGGCGCCTTAGCCTGCTGAGCCATAGGCGCCGAGCCTATAGTGATCTACTTTTATTTAATGAATAAGAAGTACATTTTCTCTTCATTACAGTTTTATTAATAACATTTTCTTTCTCTAGCTTTATTGTAAGATTACAATATATAACATATACAAAATATGTGTTATTTAACTGACTGTTTCTGTTGCTAGTAAGGCTTCCTATGAAAAGTAGAATATTCATAGCTAAGTTTTAAGGAAATCAAAAGTTATATGTGGATTTTTGAAAGCCCAGAGATCAGTGTCCTTAATTCTACACAGTTCAAGGGTCAAATGCATTATCATTACCCATGAAAAACAGGTGCATTTAGTGGCAAAATTATCTGAAGAAAACTGAATGCTGCTATTTTGTTGGGATTCCTCTCATTAAAACATATAACATTTTCATTCTTATATTAATGTTAATAAATATGCATAATACTGCAGAATAATCTAAACTCTGATTGGGACCTTAAATTCGAAAATAATTGAATAAGGCACAATATGAACAAGACGTGTATACTACATATTGAAAGAGCAAATAAATTACTAACAGCCAGGCGTTTTGGGGGTCACACCTGTAATCCTAGCACTCTGGGAGTCCAAGGCAAAAGGATTGCTTGAGCTCAGGAGTTCAAGACCAGTCTGAGCAAGAGCAAGACCCCTATCTCTATTAAAAATAGAAAAATTAGCTAGATGTGGTGGTACAGGCCTATAGTCCCAGATAGTTGGGAGGCTGAGGAAAAGGATCTCTTGAGTTTCAGGTTACTGTGAGGTATGATGACTCCACAGCACTGTGCCCAGTGTGACAGAGTGAGACTCTGTCTCAAAAAAAGGAGGGAGGGAGGGAAGAAGGAAGGAAGGAAGGAAGGAAGGAAAGAAAGAAAGAAAGGTGGGGAGAGGAAGAGAGGGAGAGGGAGGGAGGGAGGGAGGGGGGGGAGAGAGAGAGAGAGAGAGAGAGAGAGAGAGACAGAAAGAAGAAAGAAAGAAAGAAAGAAAGAAAGAAAGAAAGAAAGAAAGAAAGAAAGAAAGAAAGAAAGAAAGAAAGAAAGAAAGAAAGAAAGAAAGAAATTGATTACTTGCTTCAAAAATAATGGGCTTATTTGCTCTTGGAGTAGAACCTTCTATTTACTTGGATAGGAGAACCAAGAGGCCCCAGCAGATATGTGCAAATGTTCTAATGTTAATAGAAGATCATCATTATTTAGAGGGATAAGAAAAATTCCAATTTCCCAAACTTGATCACATACAAATATATACAGACTTTATATAATGGATACTGGAAAGTGATTATCATTTAGGATTTTAAAATATTATAAAATAATGAATTTGAGTTACATTGGAAAGTGATCTGATTGGGCAGTTTCAGAATCTTTGATATCTATGTTGATTTTTAATGGTTTCATCTCTTACAAAAACAGATATTTCTGTGCTTCTTTTTTCTATATATTTTCTAACATCATAACCATTTGATGTTTCCATGTAAGAAAACTGACATAAATAAAACAGAAACAGGTTTGGCACCCGTAGCTCCGTGGTTTGGGTGCCAGCCACATACACTGGTGCTGGCAGGTTCGAAACTGGCTCAGGGCCTGCTAAACAACAATAGCAACTACAACAACAACAACAAAAATACCCACGCGTTGTGGCAGGCGCCTGTAGTCCCAGCTACTTGGGAAGCTGAGGCAAGATAGTCGCTTAAGTTCAGGTTGCTGTGAGCTATGATATCACAGCACTCTACCAAGGGCGACATAGTGAGACTGCTCCCCCCCCAAAAGGAAACATTATGAGCCTGAAAATGATAATAAAACCATTTTTATTACAATTTTTATGAGGGGGAAATTTAAAGCACTGATGAAGCACACAGCAGCAAAAACAAAAATGTATCATTCAAGTCTTCTAATGAGAATTCTATTTACAGAAAACTATGGCTACAACATGAATAAGCAATAGGAATTTTTTTTCTCCATTATAATCTTATGGGACACCATCATACATGCAGTCTATTGTTAACAGAAAGTTACAAGGCACATTATCAAACCGCTATCCAAAGTAGCTGTACCAATTTATATGACAGTAAGGGAAGAGTCCTTATTTCTCTATATCCCCTCTGGCTCTTAGTTTTATGAGCCCTTTTAATTATTTCCAGTCTGATGGCAAGAAATGGTATTTCATATCATGTTGATTAGCATCTCTTTAACTACTATTTGATTGAAAATATTTTCATCTGTTGCTATTAGTCAGGGTTGCTAATACAGAGAAAACAGAACCAATAGGGGAGAAGGAAGGGTACGGGAATGAGAAGTGGGGAAAGGAAGAGGGAGAGGGAGAGACTGTTTCATCAACCTTTCTATGAAGGAAGAAAAGATGATAGTAAGCAGAAATCTGGGGAAACCAAGGTGGCACAAAATCAACTTAATGAATACTTACTGAATCCTCTCATGTGTCAAATGCTAGTGTGGCAGATGAGCATTCCGTAGTGAATGAAATGGTCAAAGTCTCAGATAGTATACAATACACATTCTAAGGGAAGATGAACAGTTAAATAGGATGAAAAAATAGTTCTCACATCAAGTAGTGACTTACTTTATGATGAAAATGTGAAGAGGCCTCGGAGACAGGGAAAAATAGGTACACAACTGAGAGTTGAGAGTTTATTTGAGAGCTGGAAGCTCATTTGAGAAAATGTAGTATTGGAAGCCCCCTGTGAGATGGTCATGTTTGAATATTGAAAGGAAACAAGCCACATGATAATGTGGAGGCAGAGCATGCTGGGAACTGCAAATGCACAGATAATAAAGTGGGAAATAGCTTACGGTTTTGGAGATATTCAGAAAAATAGGTGAGACAGAGTCACTTAGGTTCTTTTAGGTCATTAAAGAACTATTTATACTCTGAGTAGCGTAGAAAGTCATGGGGGTTTTGGGACAATCATATGACATGATATAATCTATTTTTCAGAAAGATCACAAATCTCTCAACTGAGGAAACACTAAGTACTTTCCCATCTCTCAAAAACAAAGCCTTTCCTCAGGTTAAGAATAAAGGTAAATACCAGTCCCCAAAATAGCATAAAGGCTGTGGTATATGAGAAGGAAGAAGATAAAAAAGCAGTCACCAGGTGGCGCCTGTGACTCAGTGGGTAGGGCACTGGCCCCATACACCAAAGGTGGCAGGTTCGAACCTGGCCCTGGCCAGCTAAAACAGCAGTGCCAACTGCAACAAAAAATAGCTGGGCATTGTGGCTAGTGCCTGTAGTCCCAGCTACTCAGGAGGCTGACACAAGAGAATCGCCTAAGCCCAGGAGTTGGAGGTTGCTGTGAGCCAATGGTCCTCAACAATTCCTAAGGCTGTGATGTATTTTCACTGTTGGGTCATGAACCACAGGTTGAAAACCACTGTGTGAGCTGTGACAACATGGCACTCTACCAGGGGCGACAGAGTGAGAGAAAAAAGAAAAGCAGTCACCACAAAAAACATAAAACAAGTTCAATAAAAAAGAAACCAAGAAAGTATAGTAAACAAAGGTAAAACAAATCACACAAAAGGGCATCTAGCCAGAGGGCAGTCCTCAACAGGCTTCCCATATTTTCAGAGAAACAAAAACACCTACCCCAAATAAACAAACACAAAATTAGACAATCATGTAAGACAATAAAATGAAATAATATAATAAATGTAATTTGATTTTATATTTGTATACCAAAACTTTAAAATCTGTTTTCTTTTTGGTTCAGTTTATATTCCTCTATAGTTTGAATGAGCGTAACCTATATAAAATTCATGTTGAAACATAATCACCAATGCTTAAGGAGTGGCATATTTGGGAAGTGATTAGTACATGAGGCTAGCACCCAAGATTAATAATGCTTTACAAAAGGCTGGAAGAAACTAGTTAAGCATCTCCCCACCCCCCCGTCTTTTTATCCAGGCTGTCTACAAAATAAAAGTGGACTTTTACTATTACCTGCCACAAGACAACAGAAAATACTTAAAACTTTACATCTGTCTTTTCATTTTGGCACTGAAAGTATCTATCAAATGGATAAAGCTCTCTTTAATGGAAAAAACTTATTTAAAACTATAAAACAGATAATTAGGATTTGTGATGTAAGTCTGAAAAACAATCCTTCAAATCACCATCAAGCTCACCCAGG
The DNA here is from genome assembly GCA_963573935.1 of Arctocebus calabarensis. Classification (NCBI taxonomy): domain Eukaryota; kingdom Metazoa; phylum Chordata; class Mammalia; order Primates; family Lorisidae; genus Arctocebus; species Arctocebus calabarensis. Next base: position 10,918 of record CAUYON010083119.1, read on the forward strand.
TATATAAAAACAAGCTAAATATCCAGGTGAAGACAGGCAAATAGATTTTACTTGTTTCCCTGAGGTACACAGTGTACAATTTTTGCTGGTATTTGTGGACACTTTTACTAATTGGGTTGAAGCATTCCCTTGCAGGACAGAAAAGGCCCAAGAAGTTGTAAAGGCTTTAGTACATGAGATTATCCCTAGTTAAGCCCTTTTCGTCCTTTTATGCTTTCCACCACGTGAGGACACAGCTCCTCCAGACAATGTACCAGTGCCTTTTGGAAGTTGAAATTTCTAATAGACTGGACAAGGCCCTGTATGGTCCTTAACCACCTGCCTGGCTTCTCTTACCACTGTCCCTGAGCTACCTAGGCTTCAGCCACACTGTCTATAACAGCAACAAAGAAGTTCATACTGGCCTCCGGACCTTTACGTGAGCTTTTTCCTCAGCCTGCAACATATCTCTCCTATTCTGTCTGAAGAACAAAACATATATTTCATTTCTTTTTATGAAGTCTTCCTTGACACTTCTCTCCTCCCCTACATTAGTTTTCTCCCTTATATGACTTCTGGCAGGCTCCATCTTTCTATCGCTATAGAACACAACTGTGTAGGGGGGTAGAGGAGAAGGAGAAAGGGTTGGGGAGGTTTTACAAATATATTCATACATATCTATTTTAAAGGTTTACTGCCATAACTGAATTCATGAAGGCAAGGAATATGCCTCACATGGTGCTGGCCCACCGAAGGCACTTACTAATATTTGTGGGGGAAAAAATGTGATAGAATTAAATTCAGCAGGTCAAGATGCTGTAGTGAATTCTAAACGATGCCGAAGATAAAGGTTAGCTGTGCACTTTTTAAGAATCTGGCTAACTTTTTTAAAAAGGTAAAAATTGATCTAACCTAAAAAAAACAACATTCAATAGGAATAAGTGTACAAAAATGTACTTAGATTTAATACCAATGGCAATGGGGAGGTGGTTACAACTAAATTCCTCAGCAAAGGACAAGTAACTAGAGCTCATGTCTCTCTGTTTAGAGGGAGTGACCTCAATTTAGATTCTAAGTATGAGAAAACCTAACCCGTCCTCCCAGTCTCTTTCTTCTTTCACTCCAAAAGGCACTCTTGGATATTTCAAAATTATGCATAAAATATCATACTTTAGTCAATGTTTTATGCAGAATACTTTTATTTTCTTGAAAACGAAGTGGACAAAAATTTCCCCCAATTATGTACCTAAGTACTTAAACTTTCTCAGATACAAGAATAAATTCTTTTTCTACAATCCAATAATCCCTAAATCTATCTCTACCTACAATTAAAAGATAAAATATTGAAGACAGAGTGCTAGCTTATTTGACCTGTTAAAGGTAACATGTCTATAAAGCATAAATATCCAAGCTTGGAACTCAAAAGCAATCAATTTCATTAATTAAATTTAAAAGCTTGAGTCGTTTCCTTTGTAGTAGCAATTACTGAAGTTCAGAAGCTCCTATCCTAGCGTCTGGTATATCCACTTCAAATGAGGGAGAATGGAAGGGGGAAATGAACAGGTTGAATGAGTTGGGTAAAGAAAGAACAACTTTAGCACCAACTCATTTACTGCTTTATGAGCAACAAAGGCAAAACAAACAGTAAGTCTCTTCTTTCACTGATTAAAAATGCTGTTTTCCTAAAAACTATGTTAGTAAGTAAGAAATGGTTGGTGATAAGATCGGATTAGATAAATATATTAAGGCAGTCAGTAAACAATAGATTTTGTGAATTGTTTGATTTGTCAACAGGCCTTTAGTGCTTACCAGCTCTCTTAGTTATAAATGTGAATTACAGAAGATAACTTTTAGTCAGTTCTAACTACCCTTCTGAATTTTGGTTTCTTTTAGGATTATACTTAAGTTATTCTCATTTTATTTCTAAAATATTTTACAAAGCAGACAAATCTGTAACTCAAGGAAGTCAGTGTCTTAACTGCATATTTTTCTTTCTCTTTTTGTCTCTACACACAACGGACACATATATCATACATACACACCCCTTCATTTCCCTATTTCACTTCTTCTTGAACATAAAAAAAAAACAGCCCTTCTAAAACCAGAGGTGATTCTTACATTGACCTATATAACCAGGATCAATGCTGAAACCTGTAAAGAAATACATCAAGAAAGCAAAGAATCACCCATTCTTATGGAAATGAGGGTGACTATTCTGGAATTAATACAATTAATTAATATATAATTAATTACCTTACATTTAGAAATTTTTCATCTTTCAGGATGCAAATGCTTTGTTCCTAACATATTGGGGACATATTAGGGGGAGATATTTAATCACAGATTCCTAAATTTTAAACTACTCAAAAGATGCCCATGTTCTCTTCATTAATGGAAAACCAGCCAGATTACATAACAAGATACTTCTCCGGTTAGCAATCATGTTTGGTATCTAATCATACTAAATATACATGTACAGAAATCAATGAATAAGGAAAAATTTAAACTAGAACAGAAAATCTGAATCAGATTCAATTGAACATCTTTTTACCTATTCCTTTTGGCAGTACTTGCACAATCTGTAGCAACAAACTATCACTTCATTATCTTCCCACAAGATACTAGTTTTCTCTAACACTTCACAATACTTCTGAGATAGCATATCTAACGTAACACCTCTGCTTCTCTCCAACATTTAACAAGATAAAGAAAAGGCAGAAAGAGAGAAGGCAATGTTAGTGTTACAAGTGCAAGAATCCAACCCTCATGAACATTCAAATTAACTATCTATCTCAAACCTTTCTAACTATTTTCCCACACAGGCATCAGACATGATCTAAGTTACTATTTTCCAAAGGAATTAATACATGGTTGGGTTATTCCTTCAGTGTTAACTGATGGCAGTCATTAAAGGCAGGGGGAGTAGTCCCATTGAAACAAAAACATAACTAAAACAAAGCATAGTAATTTAAAGGTCCAAGGTGGTGGTTCTAATTGATTTTTCTTTAATCAAATAAAATTGAGTAATCACAGGTAATCTTTGAGGAAAGCTATTTCTATTTTGAACCTAGATGGGATCCCTCAAAGGAGAACTAAAACAATAAGTTTTTTTAACTCACTTAACTAATCAACATCAAACCTCCTTGATTGTGTAACAATATAGTTTAAAATCTTTCTTCAATGATATTATTCAAATGAAGAAGTAATCGATTACTTTATCTGCTTTGTAATCATACCCAGAATGTGTGTGCAGTGACCTATATGCAAAAATATGCAGGATGTTTGGGCTTTTATTAGAAATTAAATTTAGAGAGATGGAAGTTCACATGTTTCATTCCAATCAAATCCATTCCCATGGCTGTCTCAAAATAGGTTTATTCCTGTTTTCCAGCACCAATGTGCTTATATACAAGCATTCAGAGGGCAGGACTCAAGCTCACCTAATGTGTTTTAATGACTCAAGCCCAGCTTGATACTTATTGCATCCTAGTTGAAAGGCATTTGACAATACAATTGCTGAAACATTCAATGTTCGCTTGCATGTGAAATCTTGTTCCTTGTACCTTATGATTTCAGCAGTGCCATGTGTGCTGTGATAGTTAAGGGCCTGTCAATGTTTCCATTATAAACTCTGGTTTTCAGAGGTTTCTATCTTGGCCTATAAAAATAGACTCCGGTCTGTAACTTGGCATACAAAGTACTGGTATCAGCCCAAGAGAACATTTTTTGTTCCAAAGATTAAAATAAAAATCTGTTTAGTAGTTTTAAGTTAACAGAGTGTAAAAAAAAAAAAAAAAAAAAAAGTTGGGGGACGGGTAGGAAGAAGATAGAATGTTTTTAAAAACACACACCAAAAAACTAGTGCTCTATATCTCACCGCTGCTTCATTTTAAATTTTCAAATGATTAACACAAAATAAACCAATGATACTGTGTAAATGGAAAACCTAAAAAAAAAAATTTAAAACATTATGGTGCTTACCAAAAAAATCATAAATTTGTGAACTACTGCATTATACCTCAATAGTACCCACATTTAAATATTATACAAGTACTCGCTGACAGTGAACTAAAATTATTTCAAAGGTATGATTTACCACATGTATAAAAATTACTTTTTAATAAACCACTAAATGTAGATTTATTTCAGATTAGCAGAGACAATCTTTAATGTATATACCAAGAAGTTTCTAAAACAGATAACTTGAATATAAGAAACTCTGAAGTAGTCTTTATGTACTGCTGAAAGACACCGACTAAAGTGTCATTTTTGTTTGTAGCTTAACACAGGTCTGTTTCTTTCAAAAATACAATGATGTTATATAACCTGCTGCATCTTGAAAAAGAGCACATTTTGCAAAATTAACTTCTGTTTGCTAAAGAGGTTGTAAATTAATATAATCTACACAGAGAATGATTTGGAAATAGTCATCAAAATTAGAAGTACATTTTATAATTTTTTAATATAAAATATATACAACAAAAAAATTACCACCTTATCCGTTTAAGTGTAGAGTTCAGTGGTTTGTTTGTTTATTTATTGAGACAAAGCCTTACTCAGACACCTTAGGTAGAATGCTGTGGTATCATAACTCACAGCAACCTCAAAATCCTGGGCTCAAGGATTCCTCTTGCCTCAGCCTCCCAAGTAGCTAGGACTACAGGCTTCTGCTACAATACCCCACTAGTTTTTCTATTTTTAGTACAAACGGGGTCTCGTTCTTGCCCAGGCTGGTCTCCAACTCTGAGCTCAAGCAATCCACCTGCCTCGGCCTCCCAGAGTGCTAAGATTATAGGCATGAGCCTCTGTACGCAGACTACAGTTCATTGTTATTACATACATTCATGATATCATGCAAACAACAGCAGTACCATTCATCTCTGTAACTCTGATCATTGTGTAAAACAAACTTGGTGCCCATTAAAACATAACTGCCCATTCACCATCCCTAGCCCCCAGCAATCACCATTTTACTTTCTGTCTTTCTGATTTTAACTTCTCTAACATTATATGATAAGTGGAACTATACAATATTTGTCTTTCTGTGATTGGCTTATTTCATGTAACATAACGTCATCAAGGTTTACCTATGTTACAGAACGTCAAAATTTCCTTCCTTTTTAAAGCTGAGTAATATTCCATTATATGTAAATACCACATTTGACTTATCCATTCATCTATTGATGGACATAGGCTGCTTTCATGTTGTAGCTATTATGAATAATGCAAACATGGGTGTACAGATTATCTCTTTAAGACCCTGTTTTCAATTCTTCTGGATATATAGCCAGAAGAATCATTGTATCATATGAAAATTCTATTTAAAAAATTTGTAAGGAACCACCATACTACTTTCCACTCTGGCTGTACCATTTTACATTCCACAAACATTGCGTAAGAGTTCCCAAGTTTTCCTTACCAACCTTGTTTCTGTTTAATTTTTTAAATTAAATCATAGTTGTGTACATTAATGCAATCATAGGGTACAATGTGCTGGTTTTATATACAATTTGAAATGTTTTCACCAAATTGGTTAACATAGCCTTCATGGCATATTCTTAGTTATTGTGTTAGGACATTTATATTCTATACCTTGTAAATTTCACAGGTACCCTTGTAAGATGCACCGTAGGTGTAGTCCCACCAATGACCCTCCCTCCACTCATTCTCTCCTCTCCTCCTCTCCTTCTTCTTGGGCTATAATTGGGTTATAGCTTTTATAAGAAAGCTATAAAATGGTTTCATAATAAGACTGAGTACATTGGATACTTTTTCTTCCATTCTTGAGATACTTTGCTAAGAAGAATATGTTCCAGCTCCATCCATATAAGCACAAAAGAGGTAAATTCTCCATCTTTCTTTAAGGCTGCATAATATTCCATGGTGTACATGTACCAAAGTTTGTTAATCCATTCGTGGGTCGATGGGCACTTGGGCTTCTTCCATGACTTGGCAATTATGAATTGAGCTGCAATAAACATTTTGGTACAGATGTCTTTGTTGTAGTGTGATTTTTGGTCTTCTGGGTATATACCTAGTAAGAAAATTGTAGGGTTGAATGGAAGGTCTATTTTTAGATCTCGAAGTACTCTCCAAACATCCTTCCAAAAGGAACATATTAGTGTGCATTCCCACCAACAGTGTAGGCATGTTCCCTTTTCTCCACATCCACGCCAACATCTCTGTTTTTGGGATTTTGCCATTTGGGCTAGTCTTACTGGAGTTAAGTGATATCTCAGAGTAGTTTTGATTTGCATTTCCCTGATGATTAAGGATGGTGAGCATTTTTTCATGTATCTGTAGGCCATGTGCCTGTCTTCTTTAGAGAAGTTTCTCTTCAAGTCCTTTGCCCACGCTGAGATGGGATCACTAGTTCTTTT
>CAUYON010083120.1:0-13691 GCA_963573935.1 Arctocebus calabarensis
GAAAGCTGTAGGGAAGAAGATTGGAACTTGAACCAGCTGGTCGTGTTGTAAGGGACTTTACTGACCAGCCCCATTTCCTCTGTGGGCTCCAGTTGAGCAGATGGTAAAAGATCATTATCTTTTAAAAATTTAAGATTGGTGACAGAAAGTTGTTTTTTTTTTGAGACAGAGCCTCAAGCTGTCACCCTGGATAGAGTGCCATGGCATCACAGCTCACAGCAACCTCCAATTCCTGGGCTCAAGCGAGTCTCCTGCCTCTGCCTCCCAAGTAGCTGGGACTACAGGTGCACGCCACAATGCCCGGCCATTTTTTGGTTGCAGCCACCATTGTTGTTTGGCGGGCTCAGGCTGGATTCAAACCTGCCAGCTCAGGTGTAAGTGGCTGGCGCCTTAGCCCATTGAGCCACAGGCGCCAAGCCGGTGAGAGAAAGTTTTTGTGGGTGATATGTCTTGTGAGCAACTCTGGTATTAGTGTATTTTTTGGTACTTTGTGGTTTATGAATATTCATATTGTTTGATTTCATCTCCTCTCCGAAATAGTTTTTATTGTTGTTATTATTTGTTGTTCCCACTTTGTCAATTGTCTTTCTTTGTTGTTTTGTCTAAAGTGGGTTACCATAGGGTGGAATGTGGGGCTTGACTCCCTGTAAACCTACAGATCACATCAGCACTGCACTCTAGCTGGTTATGTGGTTCTGGCTAGACCAGTGTCCCTAAAACAAAAGTTGCAGGTCACTGAAACAAAAACAGAATGAGGCCTCCCTCTTCTCCTGTTTTTATGTCTCTGAGTTTGCCTTGTGACTGAGTGAAAATATTGTCCTCAATCTCCACTATTGGAGGACATGTTTTCTTGGGAACATCAGGCAACTAGTCTGAAAAGATTGGGAGTTCAAGACACATAAGCAACACGCTAATTGTATCAAACATGATAAACTCTAGGGAAAGTCTCTGTGTTAAAATGTCCCTTCTTGTCTACTTCTGAGTAAATTTTTGGGAATCTTGGAAAGGATCTTTCTTATGTAGACTGTGCCCTGGCCAGGTTAACCCTGAAAAATCATCACCTGGCCTTTCTAAGAGGCATTAGAATAGATATAACTTTGAGATTAATGGCCAAAAGTTGGATCCTTTAAATTAAAAGGCTTCTAATGTTTCTTAAACATTTAGCAGTCTCTTATTCAGAACAGTTGCTTTATTTGTATTAATAGAGAAATTAGGTTCAAAGAAAGACAAGTGTTGTTGTGGCTAGTCTAAAATATTCTCTTGACAAAGCTGAAGAACAAATATCTGATTTAAAACAAAGTTAAAAAACCTTTTGAACATTTCCATAATGGGAAAAATGACAGAGGCCAGTTTTATTCACAGCCTCATAATGGTTGAAGCTCTGTATTTTTATCTCAGCAAACCTAGGTTCAATTCTCAGGCAGAGAATGAGCCTGTTCTGGTTTGATATTTATAACTTGTGCCATTCATCAGTTCTTTTCTCTTCTGTGAATAGCTTTTACTTTCCTGTATTTTACCGAGCTATTTGGGGCTTTTAGGTATTTATGTATGACTAGTCAACTGAAAAGCTGGGACCCTAGAAAATATGACTGGACAAAATTGTGGGTTCCATCTTCTGTGTGAGTAGTAAAACTCTAAGAAAGACAAAGAAAGAAAAGTCTTTCTTAGAATTGCTTTTGTGAATTTTTTGGATAGTTTTCCACTTCTTAAAAGATATGTCTTGCTTCTTCGATTAAGTTACTGAGAGGTTCAGGACCAAAAAAAGAGAAGTAATTCTGAGACATGAATGAAAGGAGGTGGAGTCCAGGTTCTGCGTGGGCAAGGTGGTCTTTATTCATTTGGGTGCAAGTGAGCTGAGCTTGAAAAAGAAGTAAGCATGTGGGTTACAGTGGGGTGGGAATATAAGAGTTTGGGGGTAGGGTGGGGATTGGAGCACTCATTCCTTCTTGGGTGGGACTTGTGCATTGGTTTCTGTGTCCCTATGCTTGGTTCTATCATCCCTGTCTTTTTAGTCTGTTATAAGGAGACAGAGTGGTGGGCGTGGTGGCTCTTTGACTGCTTCCTGACAATTGAGGGTCTGTGTGGGCTGCATATAAGGAAAAACAAAGAAGGAGAAAGGGAGTGATATTTACAGAAACACTCTTGGGTCTTCAGTCTGAACTTGTTGGTACCCACATAGGGCAAGGATATGAGTGGTTGATTCTTGGGCGACTGCCTTGTCCCTAAATGGGGAGATGAGGCAGAGGACTACTGGTCTGAAACTGAGAATGGGAAAGTTCATAATTAGCAGCCCTAAAATAGGAAGTAACCCAAGAGACCGGGAATTGGATAAGGACCAGGTATTAGATGATTCAAGATTTGTTTATCTATGTTTGATTCATTCGCACAGTTTTTTTTTTAAATTTTGCCTATGATTATTCCTGACTGGTTGACAAAGAAACAACATTCTTCTCCCAGAAAAATGCATGTGCTTACTTGTCTGCTGTAAGTCAATCTAAGGCTTGGCAATTTTGGAGAACTAGTGCAGCTAAGGAATTAATTTGGGATTGTGGGGTCACTAAAGAGTTGGATACCTTTTTTATATCTTCATTGAGTTCCAGGGCAAGTTGATGGTAAAGTGGGTTGATGTACTAATGCCTGCAATGCCCATGCCAAGTCCAGCCACTATGCCTGTTCCGAGGAGTACAGGAACAAAGGTGGGTCTTTTTTGTCTGGACATAGGGAGATGCATCAGGGTTTGAATTAGGGAGGAGTCATTCACAAAAGAGACCTGGGGGTGAGGAAAACTTGGGTGCAAAGCCTGCAGGGATTAGCATGCAGGCATTGATAGATAGAGAGGCTGCAGAGGAAAAATATTCCCGGAGGGGCCCAGAAGGAGATAGACAAAGGAAAAGTTCAGTTGAGGGAACAGAAATTAGATTTTATAAAGCCTACAGAGTCTCCTGTACCAGTGAGATTAAATCAGGTTAAATTGGGGGAAGCTAGGGGTGCAAAGCCCATAGTTACAGGTGCAAGCTGAGCTGTGTTATTGCTGTAATGGAAGAGTTATATATGTCTGGTACAGGTATGGGATTGAGAAGATGTTGGTATAAAGAAAGGCACATCTAGCATCCTGAGGTAGAGAGGAGAGAGGAGGAGTTCAGGGCAGCTGAGAAGAAGGTATTTGAAAGCCAGGGAATAAGCGCATGTTGTTGTAGGTCTTGCAGGACAGTGAGATCACCAGTGGAATCATCCAGGTTGCTTGGAATCTTGAGAGGAGTCTCCACCTAAGAGGGGAGTGCTGCATGGAGGAGTGATAAGGAATGAATGTGAAAAAGGGGGTCTGGGAAGGGAGCACTACAGGGGTGGGGTAGCATGAAGGTGAGCAAACTGCCACCAATACCCACCACCTCGATCTCCTTCGTAGAAGGGTAGGGTGGAGGAAGTGGCTCCAGCGTCAAGGAGAAAAGAGATTGGATTACCTTCCACTATCAGATTTACCTGCAGCTCAGTCTTGTGATTGTCCAAGGGGCCTGCTGACTCTCTGGGAACCGTCACTGTCTGGTGGCCAAGCCCAGGAGGTTGGTGAGTTCAGCCAGGTCCTGGAAGTGACTGTAAGCCGGATCCTCAGAGGGACCCAGGCAGTCTGACTTCCAGTGAGGGTTCCACAGGCTGGATGTGGCTTGGGGAGGGGGTCGGATTTGGGCCCTTTTATCTAATGGCAGAAGCTAAAAACTGGAGCTCTGAGAGGTGCTGCCACTTAGAGGCCTCTTCCCGCATTGAAGACCTTGAAGGCCAGGTCGACAAGGTCTCTTTGGGCGGCCTGAGGGCCCTCGGGGGATTTTTTTTTCTTCAGATATCAGGTGCACACAAGGAGATAAAATGCATGTTGATAAGGAGCCTGCCCTCGTTCCTCTCTGGAGATAGGGCGGTACAGCAGTGTAGGGCTTCGTTAAGATGGGTTAAAAACTGGGCAGGATTTTCAGCCCATTTCTGGGTTATTTCTTTTAGTTTGTCGTAATTGGTGGCCTTATGGGTCGCTTTTTTAACATCCTCTAAGAGACACTGGACCATGTGGCTACAGAGGCAGACTCCAGGAGTGTCAGTTTGATAATTCCAATTAGGGTCTTCCCAGCGGACTGCCCTCGCCCCCTCTAGCAGGGTGTGGTCTGTTCTCTGTACATCTTCAGCTTGGACCTGAGTCCAGACCTGCTCCCTCTCCTATGAAGTTAGGGTGGCGATGAGGATGACATACAAATCATGCCAGGTCAGATCATATGATTGGGTTAGATACCTAAATTCTTCAGAGTGTTCTGTGGGATCCGTGGAGAACAAACCCAGTTTCTGACTTGTGTGGGACATGTCTGAGAGAGGAAAGGGGGCATGAATCTAGATGACATATTCTGTTCCTGCAACTTCTTGGAGTGGGTATAGACGTTGTGGAAGTTCTGAAGGTGTGGCCAGATCTAATATGATGTGGGGAAGTTGGGTCCATCATTTTTCCTTTCCTGTCCATGTGCAGTGGAAGGCAGGTGGGGGACAGTGGAGAGAGGGAGCATGGGATAGAATTCTGCGGGTAGTGAGGAGGTTGGGGGGGGAACCTGTGGGAGGCAGAAAGGGGAGGGTTGTCTGCTGGGTCAAGGGAAGGTAATGGAGAGTCAGGGGACTTGGGGTTTTGGGGAGGGCTGGTTTAGCCTGTGCAAGGAAAATTTGAGAAGTTTCACAAGATGAACACAAAGAAGGAATGTTTCAGAGGAGGAGGAAGGCCTGGGTTAAGGTACCTCCGACCATTTGCCCAATCTCCGACAGTAATTGTTGAGGTCAGTGAGAAGTAAAAGGTGAAAGATGCAATTTTCAGGCCATTGTGAGCCATTGTCTAGTTCGTACATAGGCCAAGTGGTATACAGAAAAATGTGAGGCATTCAGGTTTAAGGTCAGGATAAAGGTATAGAGGCTTGGAGTGAGTTAAGAGGCAGCTTAGAGGTAAAGAAAGAGTCCTTGTATTGGAAGCTGGAGGTAGGAAATCGATGAAGTTAAATCCAGGATGAAAAGAAAACTCGTGAGGAAGAGGAGGAAGGTGGTGGCCAAGGTTGGGGCTGGGGAGGTTACCAGGCATCCCTGAAGGACCTTTAGTGAACCCCAAAAGAGTGGTCCAGGCCCAGGATGAGGAGTCACCATGCATGAGGCATTGGACGGGTGAGTCTGACTCTGTGACTGGTGCGGGATTTAGGAAACACAGACTACCAGAGTGAAAACAGGGGAGAGAAGTTGAAAGGCCCAGAAATGGAGGAAGAGGGAGAGAGGAGTCGGAGTGGAGAAAGGGGAGAGAAGTTGAAGGGCTTAGACAGGGACTACAGATGAAGGCCCACCTCACTAATGGATGGATTCTGGGTGGGGGTTTGAGGCGTCCTCCCGTTTCCCTTTGTCTCATCAGAACAAAAGTTCATCTAGGTGGAAATGGGTCCAACAGGGTGTATCTTGACCTCCAGGGGAAGGGAGGTCTTCTCCCTGTCCTGGGTTTTGGCACCAAAAATGAGAGATTTAGGACCCAAAATGAGACATGATATTCTGAGACATGAACAAAAGGAATTTGAGTCCAGGTTCTGTGTGGGCAACATGGTCTTTATTTACTCAGGTGCCAGAGGGCTGAGTTCAAAAAGGAGTCAGCAGGTGGGTTAAGGCAGGGTGAACATATCAGGGTTTGGGGGTGAGATTGGGGCACTCATTCCTTCGTGGGCAGGACTTGTGCACCCATTTCTGTGTCCCTTCACTCACTTCTATCAGTTGCAAACTTGCATAATCAGTTTTACTTAAGATGTTTCCTTAGTTTAAGAGTTCAAAAGTAAAAATGCCAGCTGTTCGTCCTTACTAAAGTTTGGTCCATTCATCTTCACTGCTTTCTAGTCTCTCCTCTCTGCTGAGAATGCAGTTTTGGGCAATCATAGGTGGCCAGCTGTTCAAACTGTATTTAAGTGAGGCAGAGGCTGAACTGTAACCAATCCAGCTGCTTTTAGACCTCGCTCTCAGTTCTCTATCCATGAATCATCTCAGCATTAGAGTCTCTCTGAACCTGTTCTAGTTCCACCGACCCGTTTGTGAATTACTCTTTTTTCAATTAAACTCTGCTACATTTAATTTTCATCACAAGTGGGCTCTGAGGTAGAGCTCCCAGAAACCCCCAGGAACACCAAGAGTCTATGTGAGGTGCCTGCTGGACCTGGTCACTCTCACTGCAACTGAGGTTTGTGGGGAAGTTCTCTCTTAGATCCCAAAATACCACAGATTGGTAACTATGAGTTTGCTTGAGCAAATTTTTGACCCTAACTGTTCAAACATTGTGACAGACACTAAACCAGGTCTGGGATCACATTGGATCTGATAATTGAATTAGCTTCGATTCAGTTAGAGGCTTCAAATGTCTGCACCAGGCAGAAACGAAAACAGTAAATGGCAATGCGGGTGGGTGGGGAGTGCAAACTCCAGCTTTTACGAACTTAGAGAGCTTTCTGTGTTCTCTCCATTTGGTCCTTTTTATGTGTTTGAGTAAGGAAAAATCATTGCCTACGTTGACCATGAATATCTGAGAGCTACAATCAAGATTCAAGGTGAAGGGTGGTGCCTGTGGCTCAAAGGAGTAGGGCGCCAGCCCCTTATATCGGAGGTGGTGGGTTCAAACCCTGCTCTAGGCAAAAAAAAAAAAAAGGTTTAAAGTGAAAATAAGACCCTTAATTTCTGAAGAACTGAGTACTCTATGTCCTGGCAATGCCGGTATGTACATGTGTAAGTATTGGGCCCCTAAAAGTAGAAAATGCTTACAGAAATGACAAAAATCTTACTAAAAGTCAGAATCATTGCCTATCTAGTAATTACTTAAAATAATAAAATAGATTATTAAAGGACTGATAGTCTGAAAAAAAAATAGTACTATTTATAAGCCAACTAATAGAAATTCTTTGTAAGAGCTATTAGAACTGCTTCTATCTGTATGTCTATATGTCTATGTCTGTATATGTCATTTGTATGTGATATTTTACTGCCGAATTATACAAAAAGAGCTCTAATTAATTGGCTTAAAATCGTAAGTGCTTAACTCGAATGCTTTATCAAGAATCTGGAAACAAACTCATGGATTTAACTCATATGACTTTAAAAATACAGTAACTGACTTACGCTTCACTTTCTTTTTGATTCTGTTGCACTCTGATTCATAATTTTTTTTTACCCACTCTGTTGCCGTGGGTAGAGTGCCTTGTCATCAGTTTATCTCACAACAACCTCAAACTCTTGCACCTCTTAGATTGTGCTGATACTAACCCTCGTGATTCAGTGACTGTCAAATCACCAGATGTTACGGATGGCTCACAAGCCAGGGCAATGTGGGGTAGTTCACCTGTTCCCTTTGTTAACTTGCCAGATGCTAAAGATTGTATATGGACAGAGAAAACGTCTAGACTGAATTGGTTAAGTGACAAAACCAAGCCCTATAAGTGCCAGAACTAGACCAAAGGCCTTTAATATCCAATATTTTATAACCAGTTCTGTTCCCATAGCCTGACAGGTTCACATGTGGCAGTGCCAGTGAGGAAGAAGAGGCACCACATACTCCAGACGGGGAGAGCACAGGCTCCACCTGACCTTACCTGTAAATTATCCTGGTCTTTTTCTCATGTATGCAGAATACAAGTGGTTCCCAGCTTGTATTGGTCAAGATGTTATAGGCTTAATTATCTGACATCCTTTGTTACCAGGCAATCCACTTTAAGTGCCAGCTAAAGTACAAATTTGGGCTCTTTTACTGATAAAGTGCTACCAAGCAAATTTATTAGAAGTGATACACGTGTTCTAATTCAAAGTTCTTTTTGTGCTCAGGACTTTTTGCCTGACATTTCAAATTCATAAGATTGGAAAGACAGTTTTTAATCTCTTCCTGGTAACAGAACAAGAATTCAATATCACCACAGAAGCACTGAGACCACTACTGTTAGGAGTCAGCAGCAGCCCAGCCTCTACTGCATTTAATAATTGCTGCCTCCTGGATGCCCTGATGGCCCAACAGGGAGGAGCTTGTATGATTAGTGGTGAAAATTCTTGCCACTCAGAGCCAGTAGACTGTATTCTATACTTCTTGAAAGACAAGATAAATATTCTCTATCACATCTATGAAGACCTATTTCCAAGAATGGGAGGCTGATTTAAGGGGGCATGGAGAAATGTGCTCAGATCTGTTCTTTGCTTATTCTCATTCTCATTTATGTTCTTGTCTCTCTTTTCAGAGCTCTCTCTCTCTTTTTTTAATTTTTATTAAATCATAGCTGTGTACATTAGTGCAATCATGGGGCACAATGTGCTGGTTTCATATACAATCTGAAATATTTCCATCAAACTGTTTAACATAGCCTTCCTGGCATTTTCTTAATCACTATATGAAGACATTTGTATTCTGCATTTAGTAAGTTTCACTTGTACCCTTCTAAGATGCACCGTAGGTGTGATCCCACCAATCGCCCTCCCTCCACCCATCCTCCCTCCTCTCCTCCCCTCCCTTGACCTTTTCCCCATATTCTTGTGCTATAATTGAGTTTTAGCCTTCATATAAAAGCTATAAATTAGCTTCATAGTAGGGCTGAGTACATTGGATACTTTTCCCCCCCCTTCTTGAGATACTTTGCTAAGAAGAATATGTTCCAACTCAGATCTCGTGTTACTGGACTACTAACCTAATCTCTTCTCTCCACAGCTACTGACTCAGCTTTTAATGCGTGGATCTTCTAGGGAAGTTCCAGACAGGGAGAATGAAGGAACTAAGGAAATTTCACCCAAAACATGGTTACCTAGTATAAAGAATACTTTGAATGAAAGGCCATTTGAGATCACAAAGCATTGGCAGGGGCTTTCCTTCTATCTGCATAAATCTAGACTGACCTGATCAGAAGATCAAAGGGGGAAAATTGATTTCATTTCCTTCCCCTGAATGCTTGAAGACCTGGCTCAAATAATTTAAGACACAACACAAAATCTCTCAGGTTGATTTACAAGTCAACCTATTTCTCTGTCTATTCATTTTCCCCAGCAACCATTTGTTGCACCTGTACTCCACATTTCCCCCCTTCCTTCTAAGAGGTATCTATAAAGGTATCTGACCATCACTGAGACATTGAGTAATCCTGGTTGTGATTACCCTCATGTGCATGGCATTTAGAAATAAACATTGCTCTCTCTCTTTTTTTTCTTATTCTTATTTTTATTAAATCATAATTGTGTACATTGGTGCAATCACGGGGCACAATGTGCTGACTTCATATACAATCTGAAATATTTTCCTTGAACCATTTAACATAGCCTTCATGGCCTTTTAATCACTATATGAAGACATTTATATTCTGCATTTAGCAATTTTCACTTGTACCCTTGTAAGATGCACCATAAGTGTGATCCCACCAATCGCCCTCCCTCCACCGATCCTCCCCCCACCCCTCCCTCCCTTGCCCTTTTCCCCATATTCTTGTGCTATAACTGGGTTTAAGCCTTCATATGAAAGCTATAGATTAGCTTCATAGTAGGGCTGAATACATTGGATACTTTTTCTTCCGTTCTTGAGATACTTTGCTAAGAAGAATATGTTCCAGCTCCATCCATGTTAGAAATAAACATTTCTCTTATTACTCTGCCTTAATATTGAGGAAAAATAGCAGGTTTCTCTTCGCCCCTACACCTTCGTCCAGAATGTGTATTTATCACAGGAAATCTGTTGAGAGATTGCAAAGACAGAAGGAAATCTCACCTTTTTATCCAGTCAAGTAGATCTAGTCCATTACATATATGTTCTTAAGATAAACAAGTAAGAGAACTTGACAGCAGCATTCATCACATGTAGTTCCCCCAGATTCACTTAATAATTAGAGTGGCCACCTGTGTTTTCTAATTGGATTTATCCTGAGGAAAAAAAAACTTTTCACATCTTTATGACAGGAGGTAGTTTGCTTCTTTGAGGTGAGGTGCTTACTTCAACATGGATCAGGAAGTAGGAGGCAGGCGCCATTCTCCACTAGAAGATTCAACATGGATCAGAAAGTGGGAGGTAGGCGCCATTCTCCATGAGAAGATCACATTTCAGAGAGATGGTTCCCAGGTCCGTAAGAAAGATATTTGTGGCTTCTGAAGCTGCTGAGAGGTTTATGTAACTTTTTAATTTTTTAAATTAATTTTGTTTTTTGAGACAGAGTCTCATTTTTTCCCCCCAGGTTAGAGTGCTGTGGTGTTATAGCTCACAGCAACCTCAAACTCCTGGGCTCAAGTGACCCTCTTGTCTCAGCCTCATGAGTAGCTGGAACTACAGGTGTCTGACATAATCCTGGCTAGTTTTCCTATCATTAGTAGAGACAAGGTCTTGTTCTTGCTCAGGTTGACCTTAAACTCCTGAGCTGAAGCAATCCACCTGCCTTGGCCTCCCAGAATGCCTTAGTAGAACCACCACATTCAGCCTTTTATTTAACTTAAAAAAATTTACATACATTTCAAAGGAACAGAAAAAGAACCTACAGTTAGAAATATTCTTAAGTAAGTGCTCTAAAAAAAGGGAAGGGGAAAAAATCTCTTCCTTTATTTTCAACAGAATTATGCTTCTTAGATTTTTAATTTATATTTGTTAAATTGTTATTTATTATAAACAACAATACTTGCTGTAATTGTTATAAATTATAAATTTATAATTGTTACATTATATTTATATTTTAATGACTTAGGTGTATGTATTTGTCCAATTATCGAACTGTATACTTAAAATATATGCATCTCAGTTCATGAAAATTAAACCTAAAACTTGGATCCCCCCCCAAAAAGCCACTAATGTGATTTAAAACATGTCTCAAATCCTCTGAAACACTTCTATAGACTAAAGTCTATAAAAAGTGTGTTGGAGAAGATATGGAAATAAAGTAACCCTTACACACTGTGGATGGGAATGTAAATTAGCAACCATTATGGAAAATAGTATGGAGGTCCCTCAAAAAATTAAAAATAGAATTACCATATGATCCAGCAATCCCACTACTAAGTGTATATATATTCAAAGGAAATGAAATCAGTATGTTGAAGAGATATCTACTTTCTCACGTTTTTTGCAGCGCTATGCATAATAAACTTGATATGGAATAAACCCTAAGTTTCCATTAATGGATGAATGGATAAAGAAAATGTGAGCCACACACACGCACACACATACTCCCTTCAAAGAAGTTTAGGAACTCTTTTTCTGGAGTGGCCATCAGATGTCATCATACAAGGCCAGATGATGACGTTCTTGAATTTAGCTTAGAAAAATTGCTTTGAAAGGTAAACTAGGCATTGGCTAGCTTACCGTGTATAGCTTGTCAAGGGGAGTACTTCTAAGGTGACCATGGTGATACTCAGCAATGAGGCATGTAGCACTTTTTCTAGGATGAGTTCTGAACTTAATTATTCCACCTTGTATGTGTGTGAGTGTGTGTATGCAGCGAAATACTATTCAGCTATAGAAAAGAATAAAATTCAAATATCAGTACCCATTTCAAGATTTGCAAATATTAAATGGAAATGTAGGCCAACCATTAGGCACAGAGTTAGCTTTGCATGGGTAATACTTATTGTGATTATTATTATTTCTATGGTCATCAGCAGAATCTCTTAACCAATGTGCTAGAGGGACCCAGTGGGACAGGAGTCACAACCAAGAACACCTGGGTCTCACCAGCTAATTCGGAATTGTAGGATGTCTCAGTTTCTAAAAGGAATTGTGATGCTCTTGTGTTACTTTTGCAAGACCAGTGATTTCTGCAGACAATCTGTCTAACTGAACTCTTCAGAAAAAGATGATTTGTTCTCATCCTTGCCATCTGATTCAAAGTCTTTTGTGAATTAACCTGGCGTTGTCTCAGGAGATGCAGGGATGATTCATAGAGACAGCGGCAACATGCTCATCTCCATGACCCGACATGTCTCACACCTCTTGTCATTTGTCAAACAAATTAATCTGGATATGTCATTTAAACACAGCAGCTACATTTACTCAAGGGCTAGGAATAGGCAAAAAGAAAGATATGTACGTTTTCTAGCCTTGCAAGTCTCGTTCCATCTTAGGTTTTCCTTAGTCTTTTACTGTTTTACGATTATTAAAAGGTGCCTCTTGTCTTGTACGCATTAAAATTTGGAAGATTGGGATGGCGATGTCCATTGCCAAGCAAAATCATAGATGACAGTGCACATAAGAAAAAGCCTTTGTGCTTCCTTGTTAATCACCCTCAGTTAATACTAAGTCTGTCTCAGATAAGTAAAAGAGAACCCTTGCACTATGGTATGGTTGCAAACTGAATATCCTTGGTGCGTGCAGTGGGAGTTTTAATTTTGTCTTTCTTTCTTACCTAAAAATAGAGAAAAGTAACAATGCTTATGTGCCCAATAACCAAAAAGAACTGACTTCTGATATTTTCTTAAAATAGAGTTTAAATGTTTACTTGCCAATATTTAAAAATGTGTAAAACAATGGATTGAAAAACGGGGAAAGCCTGGCAAAAACTGGGCTTGCATTCCTAGGTGGTAACATTTACCTAAAACTTACGTAAATGCTCCCATAATAGGGTATGAGCTCTCCAGTTTGTCACAGTCCCCACTATTCCCTATTGACCCTCACACACAAGCTTGCTTATCTGTTTTACCGTTGCAGACAGGTGGCTTTTTTGCCATTTTGTTCATGTGATTTTCTTTCCCTTTCTGTCCCTTCCCTGATGGTTCCCTTGGGTTCTTAATTTCTTTAATTTTCTTCCAAGTATCCTACTATTTCTTCCTGTCAACCTTTTTGCCAGAATGTCAGTGTTTAAATTCTTCCCTTGGCTGGGCTTTGGAATGAGTGGAAGTCAGAGCTCCTTCGGGTACTGGAGAGGGAAGGATAAAACGGATAATCTTTTCAGTTAAGCCTTGGGGAATAACTTTCAGATAATGCTTTCTCCTGGCAATGACTGCCCATCTTTTAGCATAATTCCAGTTTCTCCTAACCTTAAATGTATCTCTTTTCTCCACATGTCCCACCCCACCACTCTTTTATGCCAGAACTACAGTGTTTGATGACAGCCCAGATCCCAGAATGGCAGTGGGTAGAAATTTATTTATTGGAAATGGAATAGGGGTGTGTGTGTGTGTGTGTGTGTGAATATCCAGACAGGCCATACTGGAAAAATACGAGAAATATTATACAGAAGACAAAATCACTTTTAAACAGAACTCAAAGAGTTGGCCACTCCAGCTGGTTTCCTCAAGTGTTTTTTTATTTCTTTGCTCTACCTGGTTGGGACTAAAGTGATACAATTTTGCATTTTCACGATGTGACTTGTCATTGTGGAATATGTATTTCCCCCATATTAAAAATGCTCATAAACATAATTTTAATGACTTGCCCTATTACTGGGCCCTTATTTGTTTAACCAGTGCCCTATTACTGGACAGTTGGCTTATTTTCTGTTCCCTGTATTTTTTTTTTTTTATTAAATCATAGCTGTGTACATTAATGCAATCATGGGGTACAATGCGCTGCTTTCATATAAAATCTGAAATATTTTCATCAAACTGGTTAACATAGCCTTCATGGCATTTTCTTAGTTATTGTGTTAAGACCTTTATATTCTGCATTCAGTAAGTTTCACCTGTACCCTTCTAAGATGCACCCTAGGTGTGGTCCCACCAAT
>CAUYON010083123.1:0-22103 GCA_963573935.1 Arctocebus calabarensis
TCCTGGTAGAGGGAGAGAATTCTAGTGGGGAGAGAGAAGCTCTCTCCGTTTCTCTCCCGGTCTTTCCCCATCTCCTCCTTTAGGCCTTTAGTCTCAGGGTATATATAGGTGTATGGGTTTCTTGGCCAGGAAAGGAATGAATACAGTCCCTTCTGCCAGGGGCAAGGTGAATGAATATATCAATGAATGGATACAGTCCATTCATGGAATTGAGGCCTAGGAAATTCACAAGAAATTGACCTAGGCATAGGAAATGGAGGTTCCACATTTAGTCCTAACCTTTTATATATACTTTTAAATTGAACTGTATTTTATGAGGAAACTTTATGTTACTGTTGAACATAGAAAACCAGTATTATTTGTTAGACAAAGAAGGTAACTAAAAATAAAAACATTGCAAATGAGACAATGTTATTAGATTCTAGCTATAATCTGCCGGCCTGTGTTAAGCTCTGAGCCTAAAAATTGAGTTTAGCAAATGCTTAAGCTCTAAAGATACTGTAACACCAAAAATGCAGCTTTCTCTTCTATGTAACCACAAGGATCAAAGGAGCATATAGTAATTTTCTTATGGTCAGAGTCAATAGTATTTTTTTTTTTTGAGACAGAGCCTCAAGCTGTGACCCTGGGTAGAGTGCTGTTGCATCACAGCTCACGGCAACCTCCAACTCCTGGGCTCAAGTGAGTCTCCTGCCTCTACCTCCCAAGTAGCTGGGACTACAGGCATCCACCACAATGCCCGGCCATTTTTTGGTTGCAGTCATCATTGTTGTTTGGCGGGCCCGGGCTGGATTTGAACCCACCAGCTCAGGTGTACGTGGCTGGCGCCTTAGCCCGTTGAGCCATAGGCTCCGAGCCAAGTCAATAGTATTTAATGCCCCATAAAATAATTTCAGACCATCTACTATGGGAAACATTTACATGGACACACACACTCAAATATATGAGGTCGGACAATTAAGTTTGTAAACTTATCTTAGAAAAAAAAGTTACATACCTCTTTGCTTAATATTGCTATAGTCACCCTTGAAGTACTCCCCCTGGGAAGCTATGTACCAACACCTGCACCTACTCCACTCTTCAAAGCACTTTTTTCTGAGCTGAATTCATGCACTTAATTGTTAGTCTCCTTGGATGATGACAGCTCTGATGTCCATTCCGGAAAAAAGAGTCCCCAAAATTGCTTTGAAGTGTGGACTAGGCACTGGCATCGGTGCATATTCAGCAATGAGGTATGTAGCACTTCTAGGATGAGTTTGTGAACTTAATTGTCAGACCTTGCACCCTGGGAAATGGAGGTTCAACCCCTCACATCACCCCTCCCGCATCTGTTAGGGCCACCTGCTCGTCACCTCTCCCAGCTCCATCAGGGAGCACATGTCATGTCATTAACCAACCTGAGACACCATCTCTAGGCTGAATGTGGCTTCCATTCTTCAGGTACCAGGGGAGAGGGAACAGCTCACGGTGGGACAGATGACGTTTTCTGGACAGGGCTGGCCCTCTGTTCTTCACTGCACTGCCAAGATTCAGAATCTACCAAGGGGTTGGAGATAATTTAAGAGAATCACAGCACAGATTTAGATCATGTTGATTTAAAACTATAAATTAGGATTTTCCCCAAGGTTCTGGGAGAAAGCAGCCACGAAACTAATTTTCTTTGTAAGAAATGTCTCTGTGGGCATCACCTTCCCCCAGTGACTCCCAGTTCCTAGCTTATTTCTACTCTTAGACACCTCATTAAACCAACTAACTGACCCACCAACCAAGCCTTCCTCTAACTCCCACTGTATTTCACTGTCTTTCCTGACATTCACCCAGCTAGCCACAGTAACTGGCTTTATCCCAGGGCTTCACTGATGTCCTCTGTTCATGCCAGCCACTTTTCAAGTCCAATTTATTCATTTGAGATTCATCTCTTGAAGGGTGTCAGCAAGAGAATCAATGACAGAAGTTGATCTCCATGTTCTGCAGAGAACTTCGTTCCCCCTGAGTGGTCCCACAACCCAATTTACAGGGACTGTCGGGGCAGGGAAAGGTAGAGAAGTTGGAGAAGCTGCTCCAGGGGATTTATGGCCCAACAGCCTGAGGGTGGTTTCCCTCCCTTTGGCACACATGCCCAGCTTTGGTGCACTCAGCCACAAAACCCCAATTCAACCACGGAAGAGGCTAGAAAAGCCATCTTCTTGGGTGTCCAGGAAGAGGAAATGGCATGATGAAAACAGCTTTGTCTGTGTTTCCTTGCAATGGTTTATTGAAAGGCAGGACAATGGCTCTGCCTTGCTATTGAAATAGGGACCCTGCATTGCCTGCCTAACACATAGCAGGACTCGCTGGGGGCCTAGAGCCTCCCCTGGGCTCTAGGTGGATGTTATGGAAGCCAGGCTTCAGTGCGTGACACCCTGAGTCTCCTTGACCCTTTGGTAAAGATCTCTCATGAGTAATCGTGTCAACACTGTGATGACAAGTCACATGCAGTGGGGGAAAGGTTCACTTTGGAATTCATTTTCAGAGAGTCATCTTTTGCTTATTTACTTAATTGGATTGTTTTATTAATTCAATGTTAAGAAATAGAGGTATTGTCTTTCCTTGCCTTTAGGGATGTTAATGTATTTTTCATAAAATACATTAAAAGTTTAAAAGTGAATTAAAAAAGCCCAAAATAAAAAATGTCCCACTTGTAGGGACAAATTCCTTTTTCTGTAAGCAGCTGCCTTCCTGCTGAATGTGCATAGACTGGGGTCGGGTGGTGGGAGGCTGGGGAGCTGGAGATAAAAGGCGAGAATGTGGGGAGCGCCCGACTCGCTTAGGGAACAGCATATGCGTGTTCTTTTTATTTTGATGTTCTAAATGAACTAGTTTAATTTTTCCTTAAGACTATGATTATTAAAAAAAAGGACTATGATTATTAATTTACATGAAAAGTAAAACTGAGAGGATATTTGTTTTTCTGTAAATAAGTGGGTCTTTTATCCAGAGAACACAGACTTGCTAGGGACGAGATTTACAGAACTAAGTTTTAGTGCCACCTGCCAGCCATCGTCAGACCCACTCACGAGAAAGTAAAGGGTTACAGCTTCCAGCATTCCAGGCCAGGTATGGTCCACCTTGATGGCGAGTCTCGACCTGGTGTCCGAAGTTCCCTGAGGGGTGGAGTCAACCTCATTGGGGAGAAGGTACAATTTCTCCCTTGAGGTTCAACTTACTTACCAGCAATGACACAGACAATGAATGTGTTCAGGTTGCCCGAGTTGTGTCAGCGTTGTAGGAGGGACCTGTGAGGAACGTTCATGGAGCTCGTCTAAAGCTGCTGGTGTTGGGGGCTGAGCTGCTCGTCACTTGCTGCTCATTTTGTGTCCCTTTGCAAAAAGCTATCATCCTTTCTCCTCCTTTCGGTCGCTGCTTTGGCACCTCAATTTCAACCATGGCATTCATAATCCAGTGGCATCACTCTTCGTTTAATTTAAGACTTGTAGGCTTCACCTAATAGAGGGAGCCTTTGGGGACCAATGCAAGAAAATCTTACATGGATGTGATACTTGCCTCAAAAGACATTGAAACCCAAAGGGAAGTTTCCTGGGACCTTGACCCATACAACCAGACACTGAATTTCTTTTTTACAAAGCCTCTGATGACCAAGACTATTTTGAAATAATTCACTGTTTAGTAGGATTGTCTAATCTAGGTTAGAGCAAAATAATAAGCTGTAAGACCACTACCACACGAAGCCTTTCAGCTGCCTCTTTCCTGATGTCCCTGTGCCCCGCAGCCCTTGACAGGACAACATCTACGAACTTAGTGAAGAGTGGAGCTAGGGCTGGGACGAGGTGACGACCAGCTCACTCGGTTGGGTGCAGAGGTTCTGAGTCCTCTTTGTGAGCAGGGCCCACATCTACCTGCTTTGTTCATTCATGCTTTTATACATTCATATATATTTATTGAGCACCAACTGCATGCTAGGCATAGAGAACACAGCTGTTGAATAAGACAGACAAGGTGTCTTGAAAGAGCTGATGAAGTGGCGGCATAAATAATATGATACGTACAAAAAGAAGCAGCAGTGATGCTGAGTCTTACAAAGGAAATAAACAGCTGTGATGACAATGACAGGGAATGACAAGAGACAGGGCTCTTGTAGATAGGGTGATTTGAAAAAGTCTTTCCAAAAAAATGTTTGAGAATAGCACAGAGGATTTTGAGGGCAAGGAAGCTCCTCCGTGTGACACTGCAGCCATGGGTCACGCCATTAGGCATTTGTGTAAACCTACGGAATGGAGTGAAGCCTGGGGCAACTGTGCGCTCTAGGTGACAATGCAGTGCGACTCATTCATTGTGACAAATGTACCACTCTCTGGGGCTGGGGCCAGGCTGGGCATGGGTGAGGGAGGGGTGGATGGGCACTTTCTGTACCTTCTTCTTGAGTTTGCTGTGAACCTAAAACTGCTCTAAAATCATCAAGTCTATCAAAAAATAGCCACAACCAAAAACTTAAAGAGCTAAAGGGACAGTTGAGTTGATAGAGTAATGAGAAGGTGTGAGCCTTGGAAGAAGCCAGAGAGCTGGTCTCCCACCAGAAGGGCCAGAAAGTGCAGCAGCTCTGAGACGGGCTGTGCTGCCAATGGCCTTGCTGGGTCTGCCCAGGGTCTGCTGGGAGGCGGAGTTGCTTCAGGCAAGTTGAACTGAATCCAGTTTTGACAGCTGCTTCTGAGGAAGGAAGCCAGGGTGAACACCATTGTCATGCAGGCATGTCACAGCCTGGGGCAATCCAGCATTAATTACTGGGGGGGAATCAGCTGGGAGAAAGTCACCATTTTCAAGTAGTGTCTGGCGGGTGGGTAACAGGGCCTGTGTGTGCAGGAAACACTCCTGGGTGCTTGTTTAGGGAGGTGCACAAAAGGATGGGAACTGTTTATGTAGGTCCTTGGGTCATGTACTGTCTTAGTCCATTCCTGCCACTGTAATAAGACAATTTATAAAGAGCAGTTACTTTCACAGTTATGGAGGCTGAAAAGCCCAAGATCAAGGTGCTGGTAGATTTGGTGTCTGGTGAGGGTCCAGCCTCTGCATTCAAGGTGGCACCTTCTTGCCACCTCCTCTGGGAGTGTGTGTAGACATTGTGTCTTCACGTGGTGGAAGGGACACAAGGACCAGAAAGGACAGATAGCTCCCTTATATGTCTTTTATAAGGTAATTAATCTCATTCAGAAGGGCTCTGACCTCATGACTTAGCAACTTTGAAAGGTGATACTTCTTGGGACTCCTAATGCTATCATGGTGGTGGCTAAGTTTCATCATGTGACACATTTAGACCATAGTGTGCACTAAGTATTTTTTCCCATTTATCGAGCTGCTATGACATACATGAACTGGAGAAGACTCGTGCATGCCCTTGGGAACTCACGGAGAAGTGGCAGTAAGAGCCGTGTGAGTTTGGATATCGCACTGACTCAATGCAGCTGTGATGTGCTGTGAAGCCACCGCTGCCCGGGCACCCACCCTCTGCCCTGGTGCCGTCCACAAAGAATGCAACTGTTTGCTGCTCCTGGGTTGGATAACGATGTGCCCCGGGCTGGGTGTGACATGTCATCCGTCTAACCGGCCCTCCAATCTTAGGATGGAGGTGCGATTCCCCGTGTTGGCCAGATTAGGGAACTGAGCAGAAAGCAGTTTGCTCCTGACCATAAAGCTGCTAAGGGGCAGATCTGGGGTCTACAGAGGCCTTTGTCCCCTGGGCTGGGGCAGTGGCAGAGGAAGGATGGGGAGAAGGGAAGGGCAGGGGCAGACCTGCTCTCATCCACAGTGTGGGCTGTTCTGGCTTTTTGGAAGGTTCTAGAATTCTTTCAAAATTTGCTGTTTGCTCCAGCTTTTCTGGGCCAGAGGATCCTCAATGTTGCTACTTACAACGTGTGTCAGGTTGGGTCTCAGCAGGAAACAGATGGCAGGCGCAAATGGAAAGAGACGTTTAGAAAGGGACTATTTATAAATCCGTGGGCAGAATGGAAGGAAACTCCAAAGGTTAGCGCCAGTAATGGCTGGCCCTGCAGGGAGGCAGCTGGGGAGCCCAGGCCCTGTAGGGTCCTGCTGTGTCCCTCCTCCCTATGTCCTGTCTGCTGCCCCAACCACTGCAGGCACCTTCGCAGGCTTCCTGGAGATCTGCTGTTGTGGGTTGAATTTTGTCCTTCAAACATCACATCCCCCTGGAACCTCTGAATGGGACATTAGTTGGAAACAACTAACAGATGAGGAACCTGAGGTGTGGTGTGGTTGAAGAACTTGTTCAAGGTCACGCAGTGAGTAGGAAGCAGGGCTGGGCTTTGGAGCCTGACAGTCTGTGGTCAGTCCCTTACTTTGGTCCTTATTCCCTTTCAGACACCCACCAGAATATTCCTTGCAAAATATGAGTCAGATCATGTCATCCGCTGTTGTAAACCCGTTCTCTCTGTTGCAGACTGTCTGAGTTCTTCATCTGTAAAATGGGGCCAATTCTGTTCCCCTCACGGGTCCGTATGGAAAGCGCTGGCCTTGCCTGTAGCTTGCAGGTTTTGGGGTCAGTCAACAGATGGAGACCTGAATCCTACGTGCCTAAACATATAAAGTCCTAAATCAAGCTGCGAAGTGTTCAGGAAAGTGCCATATCTTCATACCTTGACGTGCTTGCCTTTATAATCAATCATAATAGCAAAATAGATGGGAGAAGCCATATTTTTATAGAAGCGAAAGTTGGTACAGTAGCAAGGAGAGGTAAATTCATTTTTTATTTTTTACTTTTTTTAAGAGGGCTAAATTTAGTGATGATTTTGCATGCTTGGTGTTCTGTTGATGGCCCACTCTTGTTTGGGTGGATAATCAATGTAAGAATATGTAATTCATTTATTTACTCAATAATGTTCAACTCAGCACTCACTTTATTGATACAATCGGAATTTTCACATAATTAGTGTTCTATCAACAGTAAAGCAGGAGTTGGCCAAATTTTTCTGTAAAAGGGTCAGAAAAGAAATATTTTAGGCTTTGTCGAACATTTGTCTCTGTTGTGACTACTCAGCTTGGCTGCTGAAGCACAAAAGCAGTCACAGACAAGATGTAAGAGAATAGATCAATTCTGTGCCATACACTTTTATTTGAAGAAATATTTAGGAGGCTGCATTTGTTCTGTGGGCTGTAGTGGGTATATCCCTGATCTAGAGGATTAAACACATAAAACACAATTTTATTAGAAACACACAAACTCAAATGTATAGTATTTTCATCGAAATGTGATTTAAAATAAGTATAAAAATATAAATCCTATTTTTCATAGATGTTTGAATAGATTTTTCTTATAAAATCTTCAAGGTCATCAAAAAATTGTCAATATCACAAAAAACAAAAAATCTGAGACACTGTCACAGCTGAGAGGAAACTGAAAAACATGATGAGTAAATGTGCCCTGGGTGGATTCCTGGAACCGAAAAAGGACATTATATAAAACTAAGGAAATTCAAATAAAGTATAAAATTCAATAAAAAAAACTAAAATTAATGATCTTCCAAATTTTAAGTAAAAATTATTTAAATAAAATAAGGTTGAATATTTTAATTTAGTTTAAAAAATATATCTTATTAAATAATCTTATAAAAAGAAAACTATTGGAAATTTTTTGTTGTTATTGCAGTTTTTGGCCGGGGTTGGGTTTGAACCAGCCACCTCCAGCATACAGGGCCAGCGCCCTACTCCTTTGAGCTACAGGCACTGCCCAAACTGCTGGTGATTTTACCATTTAATGCCCATCTAATTGCCAATGTAAAGCAGAACATGTCAGGCACGTTAAGTTTCTACTGACATATGTGCACATTTAAAGTCTTTAGGGACTGTTTCATATTGCACCATGTTCCCTGAGGGTCCTGTGCCAGTGTTGGAATACTGCACCGATCCCCGAGCTCCCCAGAATGTCAGAATGGCAGATTAGAGCACAAAAAGAAGCAAGATGAGAGATGCCCGGCTCTGTTGGGAAATAGTAGTTCTGCAGGAATCTCATGTTCTTTGAGAAGAGGGATTTGACAACTTAATTAACTTATCTTTTTTCTTACCTAAGCACTTCTGCCACTCAAACCCTCCCCATGCTTCAAAGCAGAGGCCTCCTTGGAAGCTGGCAAGGATAACAGCAGACTTTGGGGCAGTGAACATGAATGCCATTGATTTCAAGACCCTTGGGTAGTAGGTGGGTGGAAGTATTGGCCTGAGGCCTGAGAGGATGTGCTTGGCCTAAGAGACTAAACTTGGGAGCCCACGTCTTGCTGTGTTGACAGCAGGTGCTGGATTCTGAGTGATGGAGGCACCGGTGTGCTCTTTGATAAACTGTGTGTGCGTTTGCAATGCATGGACCTAAGCACAGGTCTCAGGGCTTTCTTGCTTAAGTCCACATGGAAGGTTGGAAAGCACTTAGCCTCAGCTTTGTGTATGATAATTTCACAGCCAATATCTCACTGCATGCCCATAAGCCCCCTCCTCGAATCCTGCTTCCAATGTGAAGTGGGAAGTGAAACCTGGGGCACGTGGCTGCTTGCTAGAGTCGAATTCAGCAGAGATGAGTAGAGAGTGTCCTATGTTCAGAAGGAAGTCAAAGTCCGCCTCTAAAACTGCTTCCTAAAACGACTTTAGTTATTTGGGATGATAATAACTATTTCAACAAAAGAAGGTACTTGGAAGGTGGTGAGCTCCCAGGTGCTGGAAGTGGTGAGCAGACGGTAGAAGCCAAGCTGGACATTTTACTGGAGTTGACGCTGAGGATGGATGACAACCAGGCTTTCACTCTTACAGGCTTCTACCTTTGAATCCCCATAGTATTTGATTTTCTTTTATTTTTAACCTTGATCGCAGTGACTATGACCCTGGTGTTAACCGTCTGGGCTTGAATCCAGACTCTTACACTAACGACGAAAAGTTTCAGTCTCAATCTCAGTTTTCTCATAAAAATTTACTACATAGCCATGTTGATAAATTGAAGATGATTCTTGTAAATCTCTTAGGATAGAGCCTGGCTTTAAAAAAACAGTCTGTGCTGCTCTCTCTCAGGTAGCAAGTGTTAAGAATATGATGAATCGGGTGGTGCCTGTGGCTCAAAGGGGTAGGGCACCGGCCCCATATGCCGGAGGTGGTAGGTTCAAATCCAGCCCCGGAGAAAAACTGCCAAAAAATAAATAAATAAATAAATAAAGGAAATTATTAAAAAAAACATATATATAATGAATCTTGCTGTGCACAAGCGTGTCCCATGTTATACCCTGTACTTCCAGAAGGCAGAGAGACTTCACTTTCACTTTCCGGCCACCCCAGGCCCCCATGGGGCAAAACTCTGTAGGTGTTATGTAGGTGTGTGGGGTGGTTACAAATGTCAGCTTCCACATCAAACATACTGGGGGACAAAGGAGGCAGTCTGCCTCCAGTAGTTTTTAGGCTTTTTTAATTGACAAGTTTTCTGATGTCTTTGGGTCTCAGTTTCCTCATCTGTTAAACAGGGGGAATCCATTAACTTGCATTTTAATAGTGACAGTTAAAGGATCTTGGCATGCGGTGACAAGTTTTCTGATGTCTCTGGGTCTCAGTTTCCTCATCTGTTAAATGGGTTGAATCAATTAACTTGCATTTTAATAGTGAGAATTAAAGGATCCTGGCATGCGGTGAGCATTCTCTAAAGGTTGGCGGTGTGGGCATATTAATCTGTCATCCAGGCTCTAATCTTGGTGAGCACCATATGAGGTTCATGCGAGAAGCTGCTTGTAAACAAAGATCCAGGGATTAAGTTTCAGTGCACACCCTTGTTTGCTCATTCCACACCAAACAGATCCCCTGATGCTAACAGAAGCCAGAGGCAAGCCCACCATAAACTTGGGTGTGAGCAGACTTCACAGAGCGGGTGCCAGCTGTTCCCTCGAGAAGAATAAACATGCCCTGCAATTCTCAGGAACAAAACTAACAGCCTGTTTGTACAAGAGCATGGAAGTTCAAAACAGCTACATGCCAGAGATGTAGATGGCAGGTTACTACTCTACGAGTCGGGGACCCTGAGTTTGAGGACTTCATCTCTCTCATAACTAGCTGCATGCCCTTGGACAAGCTGTTTCCCTGATCTGGCCCTCTGTTATGTGGCAATCGCCAAGGATCATTATAGCCTCTGAATTTTCAGCATCCTAGTCAAACTCAGCTGACAGGAAGACAGACACGGAAGGCATAGCCAGAAAAGGCTGGGTTCAAATCCTTAGCTGTTCAACTTTGATAAAGCATCTGACTCTCCCTGAACTTTGGTTTTTTCACAGGTAAAATGGAGGTAATACACATGCTGTTGGAGAATTTGAGTCGGAATGCCGAGCACAGCACTGTACCTGGACCATTGTACATGCCTAATATGTGATAGGTGCTATTGTTATTATTAGTAACGATAGCACCTATCACATATTTGTCACTATTATTAATAGTATTACCTTTCTTTTAAAAATTAAGACCCCACAAACACTTTATTGGATGACTGTCACATGGAGTCCAATAGGAATATCAGCTCTTCACAAGGAACTCGTCTAAAATTTGTCAGTTTTCCTTGGGCATAATTGCTACTACTTTTCAATTTTTTCACCTTCAATCTTTTCATCTCCAACACTATAACTTTGCTTCCTTAATAATAATAAACAATGTAAATTAGTTTAGTATATGAGCAATTTTAGATACAATATCTCATGGACTCCTGCCCCACAATCATCACCAACATTGTCATTGTCATTGTCATCGTAAGCATTACCTTTACTGCAGGGCTGAGTGGCTCACCCAAGACCTCGGTGCCCATCCAGGAAATTGCAAGGCCTAGACTTCCTGTTAAGGCCTCTGACTCTGAAGCTCATAATTACTTCACCCCAACATCAATTTTATGAATTAATTCTTTTCTTCACCGTCATTACCTTGAATACATTTTTTTTTTGAAAGCAATTGCTGGGAATTTAAAATATTTAAAATTTCTTAAATGTTTCACCCTAACTCCTCAGGATATCCAGTTGCATGCCATCTAACTTAATTCCTCCCCCCCCCACTAGAAGACACTTAAACAAATTTTAGAATACCTCTGTTTTTTGTGTCAAATACCTCAGAAAAGGTTGCTCTTCTTTCAGGTAAATAGGAGCAGCGTTTTAGTTCACATGCTTTGGTGACAAAATAAAACTAATGCCAGGAAGGGGTACAGATTATTTGAAGACTTCCCACTGAATGGAATTGTGTTGAAAAAAAGGAATGAGGCTTTCATGAGACAGGAAAGATCTGAATGATGGATGATTCTTGAGCTAAATCAGCCCCAGCAATGCAGGATACAAAAGGTCCCAGGTCACCATCCCACCACCGTCCCACCACCCCACCACCGTCACAGGTCACTTCTGACACCACTTGTCAGGGCCTGGGACTGGCCAGGTCTCAGGGCCGGCTTAACTAGGTTCCAGACATGGACTGCTAAGTTACCTTGCTCAGAAACAAATTCTCTTAGGTGCCTGAGGGCTGTCTACTTTAGCTGGAGAGAGAGAGAGAGAGTCTTAGAGAGAGTAAAGCAGTCTTGTTAGAAAGGCAGATCTCAGTCTTTAGCAGAGCTTTAGTAATCTTCAGCAGAGAGACACCGTGCTGGCGTTCTGCAGGCAGGAGAGGAGACAGAGTCAGAGTAAGCTGGTCCGTGATAAAATGCGCATGCTCCCGACTGCCTTCTCCTCCAGCCTAATATAAGGCTGATCTCGTGCCTCTCAACACCACAGATGTAGAGACTGCCAATTCACTACTGCTCTCATCTTGTGAGCTCTCATTTAGCTTGTTAGGAGAGCTAAATCCCTCTCCATGCCCTTTCCACCCAGGTGTTCCATTATTGAGCTATACAGGTATGTCTCATAACCCTCACTCCTAGCCATAGGCTATATGGGCTGCTAGATACCACCTTCCATCTGCCATCCTCTCCCTAGCGGCCAACCACGCTGCTCATCTGCTCCTTTGTCCTCAGGCCATTGACTGGATATCTTGATCCCTACCCAAATTTCCTACAGAAGTTATGTCCCCAGCTCAACTAATTACCGTTGTTACTCTTTGGAAGATTCTTTTTGACAGGAGAGCACATCATAGACCACTGGTCAGCAGATGAATCTGCTGCTGTGGGATCAGATGTGGCTGCCCAGGGTGAAGCCCTCGGCTAGGACAGTGGGCAGGTCCATTTTAAGACCACAGCAGGTGCCATGATAGTCACTACTAATAACAGCCGAGGAAATGTTCCCTGCCAACCCCAGTGATCGAGAAGAACAGGGCAGTGTGGAATATTGGAGGCAGCGTGGTGAGCAAATAGGAAGAAGGGTCCGACCACCAATATCTTCTCTTCCTCCAGGTGAACTTGGTGGCCACTATAACTTAAGAGATTGCCTTGGTTCTTTCTTCTGGGTCCTGTCTACTGACACTGAAAGAATCTCATAAACCTGGTTTATTTCTATGAAGTAATTTTTGTTTTATTGCTTGTTTCTGGAAGGATACCCGCAGATACTAACAAAACCCAGAGAGACTGGGGAAATCATAAAAGCGTCAGGAAAAAATCTCAGAAGTTATTGAACTTTCCCCAAATACAAACAGACTAGTTCAATTCTTTTTATAGCCCCTCTTTAGGCATACTTAGGTAATTATTTGTTCATCAATATAAGTATTTATTTGATATTTACAAAAGCCAGCTCTTTTTATTTCCTACAATTTTTTTTTTTTTTTTGCAGTTTTTGGCTGGGGCTGGGTTTGAACCTACCACCCCCGGTATATGGGGCCAGTGCCCTACTCCTTTGAGCCACAGGCACTGCCCTTTCCCACAATTCTTAAGAGAAAGAAGAGAACAGAGAAGCAGTTTAAATGTGGCCAGCTGTCTCTCCCTTGTGCATTTCCAGCTCTGTTTCTTTTCTTTGTTCTTTGTGGTGAAGCAAAAGGAGCCCTGGTCTGACTGTCGGGCCAACAAGGCTGTTTATTAGCTGTGTGATTTGGGCAGGTCTTTTCCCTTGCTGGGCTCCATTTTTTTCTTCTTTTCTGAAACCAAGAGTTGGACTAAGCCCTTGTGATCTGCCTTCTGGAATAGCGACTGGGGGCTATGCAGTTCTGGGAAGAATCTGAGAATCACATGTTGGACAATTCTGAAGCCTGAACAAAATAACATTTCACATGTGTCTATTATACATGTGTATGAGGATTCTGCTGAAACTGGCAAAATGCAGTTAAGCACATTTGGAATTTGTCCTAACTTCAATCTTCATGATTTTCTTAATTAAACAATTAAAATATAACTGAAGTTTTGCTAATTTTGGTCATTATGATGTTCTTAACCACCATACATCAAATATTCTGTTACCATGAGGAGGGTCTTCTTGCATCTTTGATATAGAGAATGGGTCTCACAACTACAAAGGTTAAGAATCAATGTTCCAAAGGATTTATTGGGTCCTTTCTAGGGTTAATATGTTGGGATTCTAAATTGCAGTGTCCAAAACAGTGGCCATTAGCTACATGTGGCTATTTAAATTTAAATTAATTTTAAAAATGTCATGAGTTTCTCTAGCCACATTTTAAATGCTTGATAGTCACATGGTTTGGGTGGCTACCATATCAGACAATGTTGTTAATAGGATATTTTCATCATCACAGGAAGTTCTATTAGACAGCCCTACTCTGAATGATCTTATTAGATGTTTTCCTTGAAGCAAGATGGTCTTATCATATAATTCTTAGAAGACTATGAGTTTGAGTCTCAAAGGCATTTAGCCTTGGCTCTGTTGTTGAAGGGGGAACATATATGCCAGTGGGTGGGAGTGGTTAAGGAGCCTGGCAGGTGGATTTACCCTCTGTGAGACAGTTTGCTTTTGCACCTTTGATTGCACTGAGTAACATGATGCTTGCAAACAGCCATGGACACCAATGAGCTTGATTCAGCCACACCCCTGCTAATATTCTCACCCACCAGATTACTCTGAAACTCAGAAGCCTCAGGATCTGGATAAAGGCAGACACCAAGATTTTGCTGGTTCCTAGCCCGGAGGAGCCACAAAGAAGAGGAAGAATGGAGAAGCCATCCAAAGCCAAGTAACATATTTCCTTTTTTAAACAGGACAACTTCTGGGTGTGGCCTGAGCCAAGGGGCTGAGAGGTGGGGGACTCCCTTCAAAAAGCAGCATGGGTTAACTAAGACTTAAGGCTTAGTAGGAAAAAGGCGTGGGCTAGGAGGCACAGTGGGGCCTGATTATACACTTAGAAGACAGTTTTCTCTTCTGATGAGCAAATGAAGTGATCTTCAGTGTAGAAAATCTAGAAAATAGAGAAGTTAAAAGGATTTTGATAATCACTCCTATTATCACTGGAGTTAATCATTGTTAACATTTTGACTATTAAAAATTTTTCTTTCCATTCCTTCAACTAGACTATAAAGGGTTGTAAATGCTTTTTCCCCCCGAAACCAGGGCTTTCCTGATTTAATTGCTTTGGCTATCTCTTCCTGCTACAGAGTCTCTGCTCTCGGTGTGCTACGGAGAGCTGATCTTGCAAAGCATGGTCTTTGGCAGGAGCATGTTCTTTGGCCTATTTCACTGACTTGCTTACTGCTGGGGCTAAAACTTGGCCCTTATGACCATGATGGCTGGCCTTGGGGAGTTAGTCGTGTGGCTCATGGCAGGCCTTGGCTTTTGATTTGGTTTGGGGTTGGATAAAAGGGGTCTGGACACATTTGTATCTTTTCATTTGCAAAGTGATTTGGTAGAATTATGTAGATAAATTATGAGCCCAGACAGGGGACACAGTTGGGGTTCTAGCATAGAATTGAGCTGCTGAATCATTTTTCAATTCAATTATTTATTATATGTTTGTTGACCACTGTTGTGAATATGATGCTTTACTAGGCACTGGGTCCACAAGATTGGATCAGAGCCGATCCTTCTCTGAGAACTTTAGAGATTAGTGGTGTTAATCAGTAATGAAACAGGCAATCATAATCTCTGTGTTACAAGTGTTCTGATAGAGTATGTGTATTGGAGCCCGGGTAGGGGCAGACACTAAATCCATTTTGAGGGATCAAGGATGTCTTCTCGGAGGATATGCTTCTAAGCTGAGAAGTGAGGAATGAATAGGAAATAACATTCTTGAAAGTGGAGGTGAGGGAGAATGTTTCAGGCGGAAGGCAGAGACGGCAAGAGTAAAGGCAGAGAGGGGAGAAGCAGGATGTGTCGAGGGAACACAAGTATAGTAAAGTATATCCCAAGTCTGTTTTCCATATTTTGCTGGCAAATGCCTGGACAATCACGTTTGCTTCGAGGCTGTCCTGTGTTGATCTCTGGGAGCCCACTTCCCTTCCTCCCCAAATGTAAATGCTACCCATGCCTCCCGAGGGCCCAGGTCCAGGCTGCCCCTTCCGAGATTTCCTCTGGTGGAAGTAAAGACTCCCCCTCTAAATTCCCAAGGTGCTTCGTCTTCTTGGAACTTTCTACTTTCCATGGCAGTTGCTTACATACGTCTTTCCCTTGGCTTTCCTGAACTACCAGCCAGTCAAGATCAGGGCAGTCTTTCTGCCTTCTAGAACGGTGTTCCCCAACCTTTTTGGCACCAGGGACCAGTTTCACAGAAGACAGTTTTTCCACAGAACAGGGGTTGAAGGAGTGGGGATTAGATTCTCATGAGGAACATGCAACCTAGATCTCCCACACGTGCAGTTTACAGTAGGGTTTGTGTTCCCATGAGAATGTATTCCCTGGTGGAGCTCAGGCAGTGATGCGAGTGATGGGAAGCAGCTTGCCCCCCACTCCCTGCCCCGCTCATCTCCTGCTGTGGGGTCTGGTTCCTAACAGGCCACAGGTCATACAAGACCATGCTCCAGGGGTAGAGACCACAGTTCTAGATGTACTTCAACACACCAGGACTGGTATTCGGTGCTCTGTCTCCTGTACTTTTTGAGATTCATATTTATTCTCTCTCTCATGGCAAATTATCCTTTCTTTCCAAGTGTCTGCCTGCTCTCTTGCCACGGTCAGGCTCAGAGTGATTTTCAGAAGAGGATAACGACAATTGATTCCATTTATTCATGCAGATTGGATTCTCTAGGATGCACATTTTAAGTGGCTTTATAAACAGTTCCAGGGTCAAGGGCTCTGGAGTGAAGAGAGAGAAGAAATTCTCCCGCGGGGGGCAACCCTTGAGTGTAATAGAGGACTTTCAGTAGGGTTGTATCCAGCTATTATGCACCTGTATGGCTGCACTCATTAAAATAATGAAGTACGTCCACACCAGTAGGTGAGAAGCTCCTGCCTTGAGCCTACAGTGTGCCCTTCTGACACCCAGGACCCACCTGCATCCAGCAGCTACTAGGTTAATGCCTGTCACAGAAAGGGGTCTTGAGGATCCTGCACCTGCACAGGGCTGAGGTATTTTGATAGGTCAAGTTGATACCCGTGCCCTTGGTATTTTGACCATTACTGGTGCTTATCAAATCTCTTCATGATATTGAGCTATTCGGAGAACATTTAGGATAAAAGAGCTGATGAGATGGTATAGCATAGTGATTCCAACCCACTAACTGCACCACCTTAGGCCTGCTCCTCCACCTCTGCTTCTTGGTTTTCTTGTCTGTAAAGGAAGGCAATGAATCCACCCCTTTACCCATCCATTCATCTGTCCGTCCATGTGTCCATCCAACAAGCAACCACACCAACCTGGAGACACGACCTAACGGTGACCAGATAAACATTTAGGGGATTAAGTTGGGGGGACCAGCTGTGAATCTAGTTTTCAAGGTCAAATGAGACATGGAGAGCAAAGCCCTTTGAAACTGAAAAGGCCTTGGCTGATGTCAGGGTGGTCACCATGTCAATGGTGTCTACTCCAAGGACAAGCTAGGGCTTTGCTGTGCAGTGTGCCATCCAGGAAGCCCCTTCAGCCTGTCACAGATTCATGACATTTGTCTGAATCCTGCATAGTGGCAACAGGAGCATAAGCCAGGTTCATTGTTGAGAACCTTCCTTTCCCAGATGTTATCTTTTCCCCCCCAAAACATAAGGAGCTCTATAGTCTTTACTGAATGTAAGAATAATGCATAATCTTTATAAAAATGTAAAGCAATGCAGGAAAAAGTAACATTAATCTGAAATCCTACCTCCCAGGGATAAATGCTTATTTTTGATGAAAAAGCCCTTCAGGCATCTTCTGTGCACACATATTTTTGTTGTTATTTTTTACATAAACGGTATAATATTCCTCGTGCTGTTCTGCGGGCTACTTTTACTCTGAACATTATCAACACACTGAACGTTCTATTACGGGGTGGATGATTGAAAAGAAGTGTTTAACCCTAAAAAGGGCTGTGGGCTTCTTGGTTTTCTTCATCATAGCATTCTGGAATGCCGTGAGTCTTGCACTTTCTCTTTGAACTAATGAAGTTTGTGCTTGGGTCCTGTGTGGTGGACACCTTTTCAATTCAACAAACACATACTTGCAGTACACAGTATTCCATTGCATGCATAAAATTTGTTTACTTAGTCTGCAGTTGATAACTATTTGAATTATTTTCCATGTAATACATCTATGACTAAAATAAACATCCTTGCCCATGCAATCGCACCCTCAGGAAAAGTTCCTAGAAATGAGAAGGCTGAGGTCAAAGGTTTTTAAATTTTCATTTGTCTTTGTGTCGGGGCCATGAAGGGAGAAGAGAAGTGTAGGTTGTGGGAGCTTGAGGTTCAAGGTGGGATCATAGGACGTAAATCTCACCATGGTATAATCGTATGACACAGAAAGTGTTTAGTAGAGATCTGGAGAGTGACTGATCTTAGGAGAGAGGGATCACTGAATATTGGAAATGATGCCAGAGAAAGTGGTTGAATTAATTGACCTAGCTTTGGGGTTCTTAAAAACAGCCTGGACCTCCTCAAAGTGGGTGTCTCTGTGCCATGTAAAAGCAGAGAGAAGGGCCAGAGTAAGATTCTTTTCAGCTGAACAAACATTTCAAGAGAGCCCCTTTAGGGCGAGGCCTAGAATATGGAGGAAAATCCACCAGCCATCTTGGTGCAGTAGATGGAGAACACGGAGTCATCACAGGGAGATGCGATTCAGATTAAATGGCTTCGGTGGGACCCTGCACTAGGGGCGGGCAGCAAAGATGACTCTGGGTGGGCAGAGAGGGCAGGCAGACAGAGAAAACACTGCTTGTGAGAACTGGGGGTTAAAGGATAAGCCAGAACTCCCCAGGCATCTGGGAGGGGATCCCAAAGTCCCAGCAGGGCAGAGGCTGGAGACTGAGAGAGAATGCGTGCTGTGGTCCAGTCTGCTTAGAGCACAAAGCAGAGTGGGAGGTTGGTCCTTAGAGGCTGTTTCCCACTTGGGACCATCTGCCTCTGGTCATCCTCTGGACTTCCTGATTCCTTTACGGGTCCAGGTTGAGCTTCCTTGTAGGGGAAACTTGCTTTGCATCTATTCATTAGGTAAAGTGGAAATGTCCAGAAGACACATGGTCAAATTCAACTGTGGAAGGACTCTGTTTCAAGGGCAGGAAGTAGCTGGTACAGCTGCCCCTAAGGGGGCCTGCCATGACACAGTGCCAGTGGCAGGAGGGGCCCCCTGTGCTGGTGGTTCAGTACCTCCATGATTCACAAGGCCCAGAACAAAATGAAAATGTAGGCTCCTTTAAGTTCAAAGATCAGAAGAGAGTGGCTCCTCTACAAAGAACAGTTTTGTAATTTGCCTAAGGTGAGTAGGTAGTAAATGGCAGGCAGGGAAAAAGGTGTCTTGGCAGCATAGTTTTATAGCATGGAGGGAGGTCTTACAGCTCAAGAAGAATCAATGGCCAACCTCATTTTGAGACAAAAACAATATTCGAACTTGTGGCTTAGCTGAAGTGATTGGGCAAGGCCAAGCCACAAGTGATCAGTCAGGCCAGTGAATCTAGTTGCTGGGTGAGATAAGAAGCTTCATGAAAAATGTTTTCTTTTTACTGTTGGAGTCTAATGAAATGGTCAAACCTATGCTAAATTCTTTGGGAAAAACATGAGGACTTTGAGTGTCAAGGATTCATTGATGGAAGTCACTCTTCTTTATTGAAATATCTAAGAGACAGCCCAGTTTTTATTTGTTAAATTGGAATTTTGGCTTATTGCACTTTACAGTGTATTTTCAAAATATACTCTATATATACTATTTTTAAAATATAGTATATTTAAAAAATATATAGTATATTTTGTAAAACTTCATGTTGGCTTTTGCAGCAGCATCAGTTGTCTTAGGAGAAATCTTATCTTTGTGTTTTTCTTAGAAGCTGTACTTCTGGATCATAGCAGGGTGGGCTGGCTGATATTATTTTACCTTATTGATGCTCCCATTATGCAAAACAGAATCTCAACCCCTGACAAAATAAAAAATAGATCATATTTATTGCTTCTTCTCAATGTCCTACACTTGTCTTGGTTAGAGAGATGAATTAGTTTAGCGTGACAGGATTTGTTCTTTATGAAGCTTTACCAAATCCTTTCTTACAACACTATATATCACAAAGTTTCTTGCCTGGTGATTTTTTTCACTGTTTTTTTTTTCCCCTTCTAGAAATGAATATTAAACCCAGCGAACCTGTCATGAATAATGCATGGTTTTACTTCTATAATTGCAACAAATGATTATAAAGGTTAGATAGGAATATTAATTTCTTTAGCAACACAAATATAAATCAAGGGTTTTATTGATTTATGAATCATCTTTGAGAGGAATTTGGAAAAAAATTTTCTCATGATATCTTCTCTACAAAATCTTAATAAATGTTTGCCTTTGCATACAAATATAACAAATGAATATTGCCATATGTTCAAATTCAGAGTTCTAAGATGAACTGAGATTAAGATCACTACAACCTGGTGGTGTCTTATTGAAGTTGTTCATTATAGGTAGATTGGACCTTTGTTTTTCTTTTTGGTGGTTCTACATCTTTGAACTTCCTTTCCAATTTGTCAATTCTTCCCAAAGTAAAAGCCATAACCTTGCTCCCAGCTTCCCTTGCAGCTAGAGTGGCCATGTGACCCAGGGTCCACCAACTGGAAGCTCCAACTTGAGATTTTGAATTGAAAGTCAGTGGCACAAATAAGCAGGTGTAGAGTAGAACCATTCTGGTGAACGGAAGGGCAAACAGGCTGGTTTTCTTAAAAGAGGGGAGGGGCAGAGGCTCTGGCAGTGACCCTCAGTTTCCAGAGGGGTGAAAAATAAGCTGTTTCTGTGTCTGGAGGTGGGGTCTCCCTGGGATGTCCATAGTGAGATAGGCACTGCTCTTGGCTCTACAGTCTGGTTCTCTGGGCCTCCTCAAAAATCTGAAAACCATAGCTTTTAGCACATTCCTCTTCTACTTAATCTCACCAGAGAGGGTTTCTATGATTTGTAACTAGAAAATCCAATTGGTAGGCTCGGCGCCTCTGGCTCAACGGGCTAAGGCGCCAGCCACGTACACCTGAGCTGGCAGGCTCGAATCCAGCCCGGGCCCACCAAACAACAATGATGGCTGCAACCAAAAAAAAAAAAAAAAAAGAAAAGAAAAGAAAAGAAAATCCAATTGGTACAAGTGGAATATGAAGATAACAACAAGGAAATGGAGTTCTTTCATACTTATCTCCTTTAACTATTGAAAGTTATCAGTAAACAAAACTATTTGTCAGGTTGTTCTGATGGGAGTCATCATTTACTTAAACTGATTCATGTTGAGAACAGCCTTCTAGAGACAGTGATGCACGCCCTGTCAAGGTGTTTCTAAGGGACGTGGTGTTTGTGTGTGGGCGTGACCTAATATCAGTACAGTATGTATTACGATTTTGGAATTCACCAAGGTGAATCTGAGTTTGAAATTCACAAATGACCTTAGGAATGGGGTCCCCTGGGCCGTGAAAGATGAACCATAAAGAGATCCTGGCTAGAGCTGCTGTGGAAGGTTCCAGGTTCTTGGCTTGAGAGATATTAACAACTGGTTGGATCAAAGTCTCATTCAAGGTCCACAGTGTAATTCTTCCTTTCATCCACTCAATGCATGTTTATTGAGTGTCTCTGCACCATGCACAAGCAGAAGAGGTAGCAGTGAACTAGACAAAGCTTTTCTTTGGTGTTCTGGGGTTTCAAAATGTTTTCACACATGCATGGAGGAAGGGTAACAGCTTTTATAGCTGTTTGTAGACACTAGAAATTGGAGAGGTGAAGTGATTTATCCATTGGGACATAGCCAGTAAGTAGCAGAACTGAGAAATAGATCTAGTTCTTCTGGTTCCAGGTTCCATATTCTTTTGCTGCCAGAGCTCATGTCAACATATATATATATATATAACCATTTCTTCCCTTTCCCAGGAAGGAAGCTTGACATCAAGAGAGGCTGAAAATGGTCACTCTAGGGATGGGTCTTCTCTTCCAAGGGCTGGCTATCTTTCTCCGGCCGCACAATTCTGCTACCCCCAGATGACTGGGCTTTATGTCTCAATTGGAAACATGGTAATGAGGGTGGCCCTTGATAGGTGGCATGTAGAAGGGAAGGGAAGAGATCAGGGCTCATCAGACATCTTTGGTGTGATGGGCAGGTACCATGGAATAAAGTCTGGGTGAGAACAGGAGTGAGAGGAAGTCCATGAGAGGGAACTCTGCCTGAGTAGCCATTTCCCCCCCAGGGCTGTGGCATCATAAAGACAGATTCCCCACCCTCACTGTCAGTACTACCTTGTGGGACAGATAAGTGTGTGCACAAATGAATCATTCCTCCGGCATGGGCCTTGTGTACATTTTCCTACTGCCTGGTATTGGTTTCTTTTTTAATTGACATTTTTATTGAGCTATTGCAGATTATTGGAAAATGTAGATAATATGCAGTTATAAGAAATAAATGTGGAGAGATCCTATGTATCCTTTCTCCAGTTTTCCCTGATGCTAACATCTTATAAAACTATAGGACAGTGTCACAATCAGGATACTGGCATTGGCACAGTCCGTCTTAGCCACCTTTCCCAAGTTGTACTTGTACCCGTGTGGTGGGCCTTTAGTTCTACACAAGTTTATCAGGTGTTACTCTGTGGGTCCACCATACAGACAAGATTCAGAAGAGCTCC
>CAUYON010083127.1:0-10754 GCA_963573935.1 Arctocebus calabarensis
CAAACAACACTTGTACTCCCCAAATCTATTTATATAAAAATAAAAAAATTAAAATATGTGTGTAATATATTTAGTATTGTTAGCTAGTCTTTAGTCTTTTTTTTTTTTTTTTTCAGACAGAGCCTCAAGCTGTCACCCTGGAGAGAGTGCTGTGGCATCACAGCTCACAGCAACCTCCAACTCCTGGGCTGAAGCGAGTCTCCTGCCTCTGTCTCAATGCCTGGCTATTTTTTGGTTGCAGCCGTCATTGTTGTTTGGCGGGCCCCGGCTGGATTCGAACCCGCCAGCTCAGGTGTACGTGGCTGGCGCCTTAGCCCGCTGAGCCACAGGGGCCGAGCCAGTCTTTAGTCTTGAGTGGTAAGATTTCAGCTGAACCTTGAAGGAAATGATAGAACAAGGACTAACAAAGAGGAAATCTGTGTATGTGTCCATGTGTGTCTGTGTGTGTTTACATGTGTGTCTGTGTGTTTACAAGTGTGTCTGTGTGTGTACGCATGTGTGTGTTACTTGAGGGAACAGGAGAGGCCACTCTCAAAAGGGGAACCTCAGACAGAAGGCAGAGCAGCTATTCTGAGGCTGGCTACAAAATGCAAGTAGCAAGGGTCATTTCTATTGTCATGAAATCTGGACTGGCTACGTCCAAACTGCTGGTCTTGTGAGGAAGAACCCATATTTGGTTAAGCGCCATAGTAGTGCTTCTTTCATAGTCAGCCAAATAAAATAGCATTTGCAGAACCACAGAATATCAATCATCAGAGAAATGCCACACTTGACGTGTGGCTGAGAACCGCTAATTTCACCTGTCTTTTAGGAAACCAGAACTGAGCTACGGAAGTGTCAGTGTGAGATGTGACTCACCGCCATGTGGTATATAAATGGACACATTTTAGACTTTCACTGAGTCATGTTTTACCTCACTTATCAGTGGTCGAAATTATTCATCTAACTATAGGTTATAGATTTTTAAACTTTTTTATCTTAGAAATAAACATGCTGCTTGTAATAAAAAGTTTTGTTCATAATTCCCTAAGATTATAATAAATCTGTTTTAAAAATTATTCATTGTAACAAATGGCCCACAGCTGCACAGTTCATTTAGACCCAGTGCCCTCTATGTAATACATGCTTTCTCTATGTAGAGACACCTGTCTCTAAATACTTCCCGAGGGCCTCCTCTGCTCCAGGTGGACAAGATGGAAAGTGGATAGAAAAGCAAAAGAATAAATTAGAGTCAGAAAAAGTAGATTTGGGGGGCAAGAGGGATGAAAGGGAAGGAAGAGAAGATTCCTCAGAGTGCCGGGGATGAGGGGCTCGGAAGGAGGCCCCTTGTGGGCTGTGCAGCCAGGTGCGCCCAGGGACTGTTATAAATGGTGAGCACACGTGAACAGGCCTGTTCAAGTGACAATGGCAGCGAACTGCTGGGTCTGGAACCTTTCCTCCCAGCTCCACTCCAGGGTTGCTCTCTGCAGTTACACAAGCTCGAATTCCATCCTTACCAGGGAAGGCATCCATTTCCCATTATATTTATATAACATTTCAATTTGTTAATTTCTAAGTGTCAAGTGTATTCTAGCATTGGTGCTTATTCTTCTGAATATTTTGTTTTTATAGCCTAACTGGTCAACAGAAATTGTAGTTTATGCAAACAGGAGAAGCTTTGGAGTCAGACAGCCTGGTTGGACTCCCATTCGAGCCATAGGCCTTGGGGTATCATTTGTGCAACTCTTATCTGTAAGCCTCGTTTTCCCCACCAGAAATAGTTTGGTACAAAGCTTATATAAGGTAGAGCACTTCTTTTCACATAACTTGACTTCCTAGCAAAATTGAAGAAACGAAAGATAGAAGCATTAGTAGCCAAGACAACACAGGTTAGCAGGAGTACCAGATTTGAATGCCTTTAGATCAGGCAGGTGATATGCATGTACAAAGTGGGTCAGGAAAAGCTGTGATGATTTGGAGAGAGCTTGCCCTGAAATGCACACACCTATTAAGCTCCAACATATTGCTGTCCTACAAAAATATAGGCTAAGATTTTCTGATTTTTAATTTTTTTTTTTATTAAATCATAGCTGTGTACATTAATGCATTTATGGGGTACACTGTGCTGGTTTTACATACAATTTGAAATACAACAAACTGGTTAACATAGTCTTCAGTGCACTTTATTTTCTTTTTTTTAAGTTTTTATTTATTTATTTATTTATTTTTTTGCAAGGTGAATGAATGTATCAATGAACGTACACAGTCCCCTCCGGGGCAAAGTGAATGAATGCATCAATGAATGGACACAGTCCATTCATGGAATTGAGGGCCAGGAAATTCACATGAAACTGACCTAGGCATAGGAAGTGGGGGTTCCACATTTAGTCCCAAGTGCAAAGTGAAGGAGACACCAAGGCACAGGTGTCTCCTCGGCAGTAGTCTGGCCTTTTTGGCTATTGGAGCCTCCGGGGGGTGGTGGGGGGGTGGTGGGAGGTCTCCCTCCTTGCCAGTCATCGGACCCACA
Organism: Arctocebus calabarensis; assembly: GCA_963573935.1. Lineage (NCBI taxonomy): Eukaryota > Metazoa > Chordata > Mammalia > Primates > Lorisidae > Arctocebus > Arctocebus calabarensis. The sequence continues at coordinate 2,507 of CAUYON010083127.1, forward strand.
GGTTCTTCAGCCAGCTGCCGCAGCTCGCCACACTTTCTTAATTATTGTGTTGAGACATTTATACTCTACACTTAGTAGATTTGACAAGTACCCTTGTAAAATGTACCATAGGTGTGGTCCAACCAATTACCCTCCCTCCAGCCATCTCCCCGCTACCTCCACTTTCCCCTTCCTCCTAATGTCTGAGGCGCTTGTCTTCAAAAGAGGTGTTTTGTTTACCTTAGAAGTAAACGGGCTCTGTTTAAAAAAGAAACAAAGTTTCTTCCTGGCATGGTTATAAGCACAGAAAACTGCTAACAAAAAGGGGACCGTGGAATTTAAAGGTGTGGAGAGGAAGTCGCTTTATTTCATTGAAACAATGAGTGGACAGAGGAAACTTTGGCTTTAAGTGCGGACTAAGGAAGATTGGATGTGACCGGAAAATGGCTAAGAACATGGACATTTAAAAGAAATCATCTAAAGTAGACTTATTTGGCCATTAGAAAGAAAAAAAAAAAAACCGTGAATTTTTACCCAATGGTTAGCACCTTTTCATATGAAAAAGTGCTGTCAATGGCTGTCCCTGGCTGTCAATTCAGATCTCATCGGCTGAATGTTTCGATCATAATCTCTGTTTTAGTTTTAATTGTTGGGGTGTCATGGGGGAAGAGGAGAGGTTTTTCTGCTGCTGTTTTGTGAGAACAGGGAGGCCACCTGTTTACGCTGAGGTGGAACTTGGCAGATGTAGGTCAAATGTGCAAAGACACTCTTTGGAAACTGAACTTTCTCAGGGTGAATTGCTTGCTTCTGATCAGGATTGGAGCCTTATGGGACAGGAAGCAGCCATCCAAAGAAAAGGAGGGGCGACCTGTCGGGTGCTGACGGCTCTAGCCCTGTGCTGTTGGGCCTCCTTTGGCAATCTCATTTCAGGCGTGTGATTTCTGGGACCCTTCTCACTTAAGAGAATGAGGTTTGGCTGTAAGCTGTTTATCTTTGTCTTTTTTACAACAATAGGAGAAAAGCTACAATAAAAAAGAAAAACAAAAATGAAGTTATCCAGAAAACAGAAGTTTTAGGATTCTCCTGCTTAAAATCTTTTCTCTTTCAAGAGTCACTCTGTATTAAAGATTTTACTCTATGTGAGTATATAATCTTAAAGGGGTAACCATGTCCTGTTCTGCAACATGAAAATGCTAATAAGATATCTCTTAGATGATGATGATTATTCTGAGGCAGTGTCTCACTCTGTCGTCCTGGGTAGAGTGTGATGTTGATACGGCTCACAACAACCTCAAACACTTGGGTATAAGGGATCCCCTGGCTCGTGTTTTCTATTTTTAATAGAAACAGGGTTGGGGGGGTGGAGTCGCACTTTTTGCACAGGCTGGTCTTGAACTCCTGAGTTTAGGCGATCCACCTGCCTTGGCCTCCAGAGTGCTAGGATTACAGGCATGAGCCACTGCACCTGGCCATAGATTATTATTATCACATGAAATAGCCCAGAATAAATGGTTGTTATATTAATTATTATGTGTTCCCTGTCTCAGCCCTGGAAAATAGGAAATTATACAGATGTGGAAACAATGAAAGGAACTCCAATAACAAGGACGTACAATATTCCTCCTAGAAACAATGGAACTTGACTGAGATATTGTCAATTCTGTTGCATCTCCTTCTAAACCTAGTTAAGGAATAGAGTTTTCACCAAGACGTGATAATTTTCATGTTCATCAGAATCCTGGTCCTTGTTAATGGAATGCTAGGGTTCTTGGTTCTGTCAAGCAATTTGGCTAAAAAATCCATTGCCTGCTATAAATTTAATAGGTGTGCTCTCTCAGGCACAGAATTGAAAAACTAGGGCTAAACTCGCATGTTGCTGGCACTGTTCTTCGGGGCAGCAATGATGAATAAATGTGGTTTCAAATTCCAGACTTTCAAAACTTTAATTGTGCAATAAAATGCTTCTTAAAAGCTTTTTATGTCTTTTCAAAGAAATTCAAGCAAACAATATAACAGCAGCAAAATCTCTGTAGTAGCCAATGTCTTTAGAAGAACAGTTGAGTTATTTTCCAAATTGACCTACTCTATAAAGACAAGAGGCTAGTCTAACCCAGTAAGCAAATGTAGCCCTAAAAGAGAGGCGGGAAATCGGTGGAGAAGGCTAGACACGTTTCCTTCTCCAGCTCAGCCACGTGAAGCCCTGTGATGGGCTTCATTTTCTTCATACTGTCTCGGTGCTTCACTTTGCCCACTTGAGGAATGAATGCCATGGTTATAAACATCTGCTTTCTATCTGGGATACTTTTCCAGATAAGATAACAGCATATGAGACAGTGAGAAAGCTTTTCAAATGTTGAAGATCATTATAAAAATATAAGGAATGAGTAATAGTTCTACGGTAGTTCTACGGTAGATCATTATAAAAATACAAGGAATTAGTAATAGTTCTATGGTGAAACAGTGAAGATCGTATATTAACTTAAAATTTTATCCTAATAGTATAAGATTCTATAGACATTATTTAGGGGGCACAAGTTAAATGACTATTTCTGTTTCATTATGAAGTTTAATAGTTATTTCTTAAAAATTTCTGATGCGTAAAGCCGAAAAACTATCTCAGCCTTGCTAAACATGGAGCAATAATCCTACAGGAAACAGATGTTAATTGACAAGTTGAAGAAATAGCCCGAGGTAGGAAGGAATATCTTAAAATACTTGGATTATGATTTCTTTAAATTCTCTGTATTCTTAGCCAAGCTAAGACTCTGATTTAATACAACTTCTTCATAGAGCTGAGTTCACAGGTATTTCATGTAATATTTTAATCAGGAGTCAGCATTGTTGAAGAAAAGCAAAACTGACTGAGTGCCAGCCCCTGTCATTCTCAGCAAAGCTGCACTAGTGTTCTTACTAGTCAACTTCCTGTGGCCGCCATGTTAGAAGGGTTTTCCCAGGAAGGTGACATTCATTGTCACTACGGAGGTTAGCCAGTCATGGAAAAGGGGACTCTTGCTTCAGACTTTGAGGGTGAGAAAGACCTAAAAGTAAATAGCAAAGTGATGAAGGGCACATTAAGTACCAATGGTAAAGTGTAGGTAGCCTAAGTATTCTGACACTTATAGATTTTTTCCTTGATTACATTGTTCTTATTTCTCTTGACCTGCCTTAAACTTAGGAATTATAGCCAATGTTCTATTTGTACAATTGCCTGGTCATATGGGCAATTAACATAGGATGGAACTTTTCTTTTACTTAGCAAGATGTGAGTATTAAACTGAATTAAAGGCATCTATCTAATTGAAATACCTCATTCTGACTTGAAAACAGAAATAAATCAGAACTCATAAAAAGGTCTGGGGAAAGAACAGATGGCAGGTTTTGGCCACCTTTATGGGGTTCCAAGTTTGTACTGATTCACTCAGAAACTACACCTGGTCTCTTCATAACCTAGCTCATCACAGCCACAAACCTCGGAAGGGTGACAGAAAAGGTTCAACTTTTTAAACTTCCTAAGGGCGTGTGTTTAAGTTCTTTATTTAAAGGGCAAAGAGGAATGGTGTCCAGTCCTTTCTGGCCCTCCAAATGGTTATTTGTAAAGCGTTTGGACACTTCCAACAATAAATATGAATTGTGGATTCTCAGACACATTTATTTCCTCATTTATCTCTCCAGATCTCAAACAAATCTCTCAGGAGTAAATGTAAATCTATGTGGAAATGGTGCAGGGCCTGTTGGTGACACTGAAGGCACTCACACGTGAACACTGAGTTTCGGTGGATAATATTTGCATCTTCTTCTCTCATGGCTGTAGCTGGAGAGACATATACCCATCATTCTCATTTCCAGCCGTAGTCACCAGCATTCACAAAATTATGATCTTTAAAAGAATCCTTTCTATTAACCTAAATGCTAAGACCTCAATGCCCCAAAATCTCCCCTGAAGGGACTCAAGCCTGATGGCAGGAATCCCAGCATGCACCGTGGGTGAGGCACATTTCCCTGTGACGAGCGAAGGTCGGAGAGAGGCACTCGGTCTTTAGAAGGGTGGTGGACTGGCTACTGAAGAAGAATTCAAGATATTTAAACCATAATATAAATCTTAAATGTATTTCACCTGTGTGAACAGGTGCAGGGTGCAGTAGGTAAGGCGAGCTGGGAAGGCCAGTGCAGCCTGCGGCTGGTTGAGTTCACAGGGACCCTACAGGCATGGGAACAAGGGTTAAGGGAAGACAAGACAGGTCTAAGCCCTTAGCGGTGCCAAAGATTAGCCTTCCCTTCCACAACTGTCTCTTCTGAGTCTTTGGATGCCATTTCTATTCTTTAATTCTTTAGCAATAGTGTGACATCGGCTAGCTTTCCATTGTTACGGTGTCAACCTAAGAAGCCCAGCTGAGCCAGAGTTCCCTCTTTTGCCCAAGTTTATGTTGTACTTTTGGCATAAACATGCAAAGATTCATGGGAACACTCATTGTCCTTCAGAGCTAGAACACAGAGGAATCTTAAGAAAAAGTACTACAGCAGGGAAGCTCTAACCTTTGTCAACATAATTGGGAAGCTGATTTGTTATATTTTCTGACAATTGTGGATCCGGGCAGTGAATTGAATATGACCTTAAAGACCCATAATCTGCTAAGGCGACTGAGACCGCCCTCCCTCTCTGCTCCTCTCTGTCCCCCTCCTGCCCCCCACCCCGCCCTGTGCTCCTCCTCCCTCCGGCCTCCCTTCCCCCTTATCTCTATTAAGGCAGGCTGCCTTCATGAAGCATGCAGCTTTCCCTTATTTTGAGTTTCTGGGCTGAAATTTTTATTTGGAAATACAAACATAAAAATAAGTCGTCATATCACCCACAGAGTTTTGAGAAAGAATTAGCAACGAAGTCATTTCTAAACTAAATACTCTCCTAGATGATTGCTGAAATAAGATTTTCTTTTACTCTGACATTTCAATGTAACATTACATGCTTAATATTTTTCAAGTTTTAAATTGTTTTGTATTCAATAATCTTTCCTATGTACTCTATTTTTTTTTTTGCTGATACTATCAAATCATGGAGCCGTCTTAAGATAAATGTCTATTTATGTTCTTTCTTTTTTCCCAATGAATTTCGCTGTAGTTTTTTTTTGCAGTTTTTGGCCAGGGCTGGGTTTGAACCCACGACTTCTGGCATATGGAACCAGGGCCCTACTCCTTTGAGCCACAGGTGCTGCCCCACTGTAGTTTTAATAATATTAATTTCTCAGCTAAACACTTACACACTTTTTCTAAAGATTTTGTCTAAAAAATTTGCTGTAACTTTGACTTCCTGTTTTATCTTTGGTCCACCTGTTCCATCCAAGCTCCGGACTGGATTCCTTTGGTCCCTAGTAGCGTCTCTCTTCTCTAAACTCTAAAATTAGAATTAAAGCCTATCATTTAAGATGTATTTATATTATGGTTTAAATATCTTGAATTCTTCTCATGCATATAATATTCTTCATCTCTAAGGAGACTAAGACTTATTTGAGTGTGGGCCTTGTCGTTTATTTACATATTCCTATAAGTTCTTCATCGACACATAAAGGGGGTGTGAGGCTTATTAGTTATTATCTTAGGGAATGAGGGGACATTACTTTCTGTCATTATTTTTAGGTGTTTGTTTGACCTGAAGGAATATTTTCTATTTCATCCTTCCCAATCATTTTATTTTATTTATTTATTTTTTTGTAGAGACAGAGTCTCACTTTATCGCCCTCTGAGGGGGCAGTGGCATGATAGCTCACAGCAACCTCCAACTCCTGGGCTTAAGCAATTCTCTTGCCTCAGCCTCCCGAGTACCTGGGACTACAGGTGCCTGCCACAATGCCCGGTTTTCCCAATCATTTTAAACTAATCTAAGTCTTCACTCTTTGAAATCAGATTCTATTTTAATTATTATTGGATCAAGCCTTTAGACAACAGCCTGATTGCTTTTACAATGGCAACTTTAGAAAACAAGGCAGTTTAATTCTGATTCCAAACTTACTTCACCATGTTTAAAACATTTCAAAAGAGAAGATGTCTTATAGAGCTCAGTCTTCTATTTATTTTACATTTGGAATCTGTAGTGAGTTTTGTACAAGCTGGTAATGAAAGACATAGGTAACGTGTAAAGTTAGGAAATTGCTAAGTCTTCATTAAACTACATTCTGACTTTTGTACTTATTTTGTATACCCTTTAACTCCAAAGAATAAAGAAGTAAAGGGTTATATGACATTTACTAGTGAATAGGTTAAAGACCATATTCCGTGGACCAAAAATACCAACTTCTATCATTGATTTTGATTGACAAGAAGGGATGAAGATTTATTGTGCTTAAACACTCAATGTATCTGCAGAAATAAGAGAAATGCGTTTCAATTTTCCAAAAATTCATATTTTGAGGGATGAAATATGGTAAAAATCTGGTAAAACTGAGTTCCATGAATTCTTCTAGCAAATGACTGAACCTGAGCGGGGTCCTGGGACCTTTGACTTTTAGCTGAGTCAGGCAGGAGTTGAGTACCTCCCCCTTTTGATTGGCCTCTGACGTGAGCGCAGTCCTGTGGAACTGAGCCCTCAAGTGCATCAGCTCCAGGCAAACGGCATCAGAATTGAATTGCGACATAGGACACCCGTGAGTGTCGGCAGAGAATTGAGGAAAAACCTCACATATCTAGTGTCAGCAGGGGGGCATGGAGGGTGTAAATATAGAAGAAACGTATCAGCACCCGGCTCTACTCCCACACTCACATCCTCTCTGACCTTGGATTAGTCCCAGAACTCCCCTGAGTCTCAGGTTCTCTGTATGTAAAACCAGGTGGTGGAATTGATACGTTTCCTAACATGTTTGTCATAGTTGAATTTTCTGAGACGTTGAAGAGAGTGATGGAAAAACATATGTACACACACAAAAGTTAAAATTGTGTCTAGACCAGTGGTTCTCAATCTTCCTAATGCCGTGGCCCTTTAATACAGTTCCTGTGGGTGGCGAGCCACAGGTTGAGAACCGCTGGTGTAGACGGTTGGGGTTAGAACTACCTCCAAACTAGTCCTTGGAGCACAGATAAAGAACCCATGGGCCAGTATAGCACCTGTGGCTCAAAGGTGGTGGGTTCAAACCCAGCCCCAGCTAAAAACTGCAGGGAAAAAAAAAAAAAGAACCCATGGGCTAAATAATATTTAGAGGCTTGTGGAAATCTAATATTTTATGACTCTCTTGCCATATTTTTATTTTAAATCAGCTTAAATGGTATATGGGGAAAGCAAAATAAAACAAAACAAAAACAAACCCAAAGAAACAGATAATATTATTAAACAAAATGTTTTAAGTGCAATACATATCTGGATAAGAGTTATCTATTTAGATACTAGATCGTGGTGTTGAAAATACCAATTAGATAAGTGGAAGTGAACGAAATATTTCAGAGCCAGCAAGGCATTTTATTTTCGTTTTTTTGTACAGACAGCATCTCACCTTATCGCCCTCAGTAGAGTGCCGTGGCGTCACACAGCTCACAGCAACCTCCAACTCCTGGGCCTGGGCGATTCTCTTGCCTCAGCCTCCAGAGTAGCTGGGACCACAGGCGCTCGTCACAATGCCTGGATATTTTTTTGTTGCAGTTGGCTGGGTTGCAGTGTGCTCGAACCTGCCACCTTCAGTATATGGGGCTGGCGCCCTTCCCACTGAGCCACAGGCGCAGCCTGAGCAAGGCATTTTAACAGTAATGTTTCCAACACTAAGATTGCTGTTTATTTCACAAGGAAGGAATTTCTATATCCTCTAATAGTACATGTTCTTCTCTGTCATTCAAAAGTGCCATGTAAAAAATACTCATTCAAAGAACAGATTAAAACAACATGACTTTACCTCTTGCATGTTTACATGGATAGAGCTGGAACATATTCTTCTTAGCAAAGTATCTCAAGAATGGAAGAAAAAGTATCCAATGTACTCAGCCCTACTATGAAGCTAATTTAAAGGTTTCATCTGAAGGCTAAAACCCAACTATAGCACAAGAATATGGGAAGGGAGGGGAGGGGGGATTGGAGTGGAGGGAGGTTAACTGGTGGGGCCACACCTATGGTGCATCTTAGAAGGGTACAGGCGAAACTTACTAAATGCAGAATACAAATGTCTTCATACAGTAACGAAGAAAATGCCATGAAGGGTATGCTAAACAGTTTGATGAAAACATTTCAGATTGTATATGAAACCAGCACATTGTACCCCTTGATTGCACTAATGTACGCAGCTATGATTTAATAAAAAAA